>RCUC01125656.1:0-30447 GCA_003697995.1 Taxidea taxus jeffersonii | reverse complement strand
CTCAGTTTGTTTTATGACATTAAGAGTCTCTTTTGGTTTATCTCCCTCCCGATCCCATCTTGTTTCATTTTTACTTTTCCTACGACCTTAACTCCCACCCCCATTGCATCTCCACTTCCTCATATCAGGGAGATCATGTGATAGTTGTCTTTCTCCAGTTGACTTATTTCGCTAAGCATAATACGCTCTAGTTTTATCATATCTTTTTGCCCCATGTTTCTCTTCTTTTATCATGTCTAGGGTTCCCATTATGCAATGGGTTTGTGGTCTTGGAATTATAGTAAGTACTGTATCCTGACTATGTTGTGAGAATATAGGAGAAATCACTCAAGATGGATCCATGCATACATTAAATGTTACCTGATTTAATCACTGTAAATAATTCTTGCACAAAGGACCTTGAAAAGTAGTTAGAATGCTTGTTTCAATTTAGTTTTGTTTGTTTTTGGCATTATTATATGACAATATTGCTGTCCTTGATCCTAGAAACATGTGATCAGATACAGCAGGGTTGAATTCAGAAAATATTAAAGATGATGGTGAATAGGACTTATTAGTTGGAATAAAACAATTCTATAAATCAAATTCTTCCCAACACTATAGCAAAAATATTTCTAGTTGAATATGTGTTACTGAAATTTTGGGGATTTCCTAAGGATATGTTTTTCACTGTTGTAAAAGAGAAACATTTTTCTCACTTTTATAATGAACTTTACAGTACACTGAAGACATTTAATATGTGTTACATGTCTGAATAAAGGTGTTTATTTATTAAAACTTGTTTATTTATTAAAACTTGTTTAAAAGGAAAAGAGATCTACTCCAGCTAGCTCAAGAAAATGGGTGTTATTCAAAAAACACAAGGGGAACATGTGGGAGAAAAGATTTCACAGGAGCTATTAAGTTCTAAACCTGTCAGGAATGGAAACCACAGAGTCATTCCAGGATTGAAAGCAGCTCTCAAGCTCACCACAACCCAGTTAGAAAACACTTATCTTTTTTTCTTGTGCTTCACTATTAATATAATGCTACTAAAAATAACATTTGCTTCCTTTCCCTCCACTATTGACTTTGACTAACCCATACCCATGATTTTGACTCCCTGCGAAATTTCTTACCCCAATTTTTGGTATCATTTATTTTCACCTGCACCGATACTGGAGAAGCTTCTGTTATATTGCCTACTTCAGACGAAATCACGTCAGATTTTCTTATTTAAATCTTCCTACTAAGTGCAAGTCTTTTAGGCAAGAAGCAAAGGTTAACTACTCATTCATGTATTGGATCACCTTGAGTTAGAGACCCTCCCCTTACACAGTCAGCTATAGCCCAATAGGAAATTGAGGCATGTGAGGATTTCTTTCCATGGTGACTTTCTCGAGGCCAGTTTTCTTTAGAAGGTGATGTGGGTGATACATATCTGTAATACCCCTAATTTAATATAGTTAGTGCAAAGAAGGTGTCAGAAGGAACTTCTATGAAGCCTCTGAAATCTCTTTGAAAAGTGATAATCTAAATAGGATTGTGTTAAAGACAATATTTTGGTGCCCTTTTAAATGGTTCTATTAACTTTTATCCCTATGGAATAGTGTGCTTTTGTTGTCAGAATAATTTCTGTTTTATCTTGTATCATCTTGAACCCAAACTAAGCCTCATTCAGCCAAGTTTTGTCCATTTCAAAATAGGAGTTAACAGATTTTGAGGGATTCTTTCTTACTTCTGTTTCCATGTTATTTCCCCATCTCCTGCTCCTCCTTTCAAAATATTGGATGTAAAATGGGATTTTCCCTCTACATGCATGTGGTTCTCTGAATATTCTGCATTTTTTCACTCTAGATCCTTTCATTTCACTCTGGCCTCTCTTAGGTTAACTGCCTTTATGTATATCCTGAAGCTCCTCATCATGGACAAACATCAAATGCCATATTTTTCCAGAAAAACTTTCTAACTCACAATGAAAGTAGAACTCTATGTCCTTTGTGCTTTTTTTTTTTAACCAAATCACCCCTCTAATTTTAATCATTACATTTTTCATTTCATTAGAGTTGATCTACTAGACACACTCTTTTTGGTTATAAATGGCAGTCCAACAGCTATAAAATAACAATAGTGAAGTTTATGCATTAGTTATATAACTGGGAAGTTCAGTGGTGGGTTAACCCAGGTTCTCAAAAATGGCACCAAGAAGCTATATTTTAGCATCTGTCTTGTTTTCATTTCCTAGCACTGGCTCCCTCCTGAGGCATCCTTTTCCTTCAGCACCTCCAGATTTATATCCTCATGTTCCAGTTTCTCTTCTCTAATAGTTTCAACCAGAATCCCAGAATTAATATCTCTTTTTAGCTTCTCTTGTATTGCATATCAAAATATATTATTGGGGCAAAGTGTTGGATAACACTGATTTACACAGGCTGTTTGTCTCTTAAATCAAGAACAAAGGATTATTTTCACCAACACTACTTTGTTTTGTTTTTGTTTTTAATCCTTTTTTTTATTGCTCATTATAACACATACTTTGCCCAATGTCCGTCATCCTCCTCCAATGTTACCCCATCCTCCTACGCCCTCCCCTCCAGCAACCCTCAATTTGTTTCCTAAGATTAAGCATCTCTTATGGTTTGTCACCCACCAACACTACTTTGACTGGGAATAGAGAAAGGATGGTTCCAAAAAGAAAATCATCATTCTGTTCTTAGAAGAGAATGAAGAAGAAAGGATATTGTCCATAATAAATACAGCAGGAATTGTGCTGCATATTTTAAGCTTTCCATAGCATCAACTATGCAACCAAAAAAAAAGTTTAGATGTTCGTTAAATTGATGTGAAATGTTTGCTCAAACAAAAGTAGTTTCATGGGAATAGGGTTGGATTTTGTTGTTGTTTGAGCATTTGCTTTTATTAAGAGAAGGAACCCTACAATCACCATTCCCCCTCTTGTTTAACTGTGCATCTGTCTTTTTCTTATCCAGATCTCTCCTTATCAAAACATGCTCTAAGAAAAGGCAGGAAATTTAATCTCACTAAAGTATGATAACATAATAGCAGCTTAAAGTACTTCCTCTCTCTGGAGTGTGTGCCTTTTACGAAAAATAAATCAAAATTTTGAGGTAAAAAAAAAATCAACCATTTATATATTCATGAAGTATTCATCGGGCACCAGTGTGTTGCTGGCTTTGGGGATATCTGTTTTCCTGGCACTAAACTCAAGAGAAATTACATGCCTGCTAATATATTAGGCTAAGTCAACAAGAGAAAAGTGTATTCCTAGTTTATTGTTGGAAGGAGTTTTACAGCCTTGTGGTTCATGTGAAGATCTCAGTCCTATTTATGCAGAAAAGGGAATAGGGCAGGACTGTCAACAACAGCCCAGTCTTTCCAAATGTATAGTTTTCTTTTTAAAGTATACATATTACCGGAAAAAACATGTAAATTCTCTAAGTGCAATTTGAGAGCTCTTGGCTCAAAATCATCTCATATCTAAAATTAATGTCTTTTCTATGCAATATTTCTTCCTAGAATGTGGGCAGTTGTCGACTGGGTGTGTTTTGTGTAGATTTGTTCAGCATATCACACAAGCTACAATGTTTGCATCTCAGTTTCAACATTCGTGCCTAGAAGCAGTGTTTTCTTGAATAAAGATGGCTTCTCTCGCCCTTTTAGAAGCCCCTTTTTCTGCTCATTCAGTGAGCATCCTCTTTATTTGTCCTCAAGTCTAAAGGAGGAACACGGCAACCCTCTCTCTGAATGCACAAGCCAGTAATTGGGAGTCTCTGCACACAGGATGTGCGTTTGTGTGTGGTGTTGGTCGGGACCTTTCCTTCCCACCCTTATATTCTTTGCTCTCGCCCACCTAACATATTCTATTCTCTCCCCATTATAAATTCTTAATAATTTCTTAAATTTGCCACATAATTAAATAAGTCAACACATTGTATGTGTTTTCTTGTTTATCTTCTTGTCTGCTTGATTCATTCTCATTCATCCTTTAAGACACATTCACCAATTGCTTGCTGTGACACCTTCTTATCTGAGAATAGAGCCATTTTCTTTACCTTCTACTGCACTGTGTGTCTACCTCTGCTTGCCACTCTGTACTCTGATTGGACTACATGTCTGTTTACTAAACCTATGATCTCTAGGGGTGCATGGACTCTGTCTAATGACCTCTTCATCTTTAACAATTAGGGGGGAAAATGCCTGACAGATAGTAGATATTTAACATGTTTGTGGAATGGATTAATCGCTAGGACCAAAATGTTCCATTTCATAAGGTACCTCTAGCTAATATTAATAGTTCCCTAGAGAAATGTCTCTGGAAGTATCATGAAACTGAATCTGAATGAAACCCCAAATTCTGTCGTCATCTACCAGTAAGGTTGCTGTGCGTGTGAGATGGGGTTTGAGAAGATGACAACATTTGTTCTTCTGTTTGCCATTCTTACCTAAGGACTACTTAAAAAAAAAAAAAAGTATCAGTTTTTTCCCTTCCTATTACAGTTTCAAGCACTTCCTGTGATGATGTGTTTCTTATTTCTGAAGAACAGGATAGGTTTCCTTCCCATCTGTCTACTTAGCACTCCACATTTCCCATGAATATAGCAATCATCACAGTGTCTTGTGATTATATATATATATATATAGAGAGAGAGAGAGAGAGATTATATAGAGAGATATTAGGATGATACATATAGAGTATATATATATATATACACACACACATATATATATCCACACATATATATGTATATACATATATATATCTCTATCATATTCTCTCCTGACTATGATATTATGGTGTTCTGGAGTGCTGTATTTAGTATACTAGTTTATCTCCATGTTCTAGAACAGTTTCAGACAAACAGTTCCAGTGAATGTTTGCTGGATTTAGCACCAGCTTAAATTAAAGGCAAGAAGAGAATAAAGGTCTCATGGTAGAAAGAGAAGTCCTAGAGAGCTAGCATGTATATATGTGTAAGGGGAACAGTAGATACAAAAGTCATGAGTTATGAATAAGTAAGAATAATTGCATAGAGTGCATAAAGATTTTTTATGTAATTTTATTTGGGTCTCTGTTTTCTTACTAGTAAACTGCTACTACCCCAATCCAAAAATTAGATAATCCACATCTCAGTAGTTTTATATTTTTAGTCTTATGGCTTTACCCACCAAAATAAAAATGTGTACTCCACAGCAAGAGAAAATAAAGGCATGTAATAGATGTTGAATAAATTACAGCTGTTTGTGTATTCTTTCCTATTTATTGTTTAGTAGCATTACTCTAATAGGCGGCTTCAGTTGTTAATGGATTAAAGTTAGGATGCTATGGATTTCTGCCTAAACCCTTGTCTGAAAGGTCCCATTTCCCATATTATGGAGCATCCCTTATGGCAGAATGAAATAGAGTTTTAAACTGACCTTGGGCAACTGGGTGGCTCAGTTGGTTAAGCCTCTAACTCTTGGTTTCAGCTCATGGGTCATGGGCTCAAGCCCTGTAACAGGCTCCCCACTCAGCACAGAATCTGCTTAAGATTCTCTCCTTTTGCTACTCGCTCCCAACCCCCCATCTCTCTAAATAAATAAATAAATAGACTTTATTACAGCCACAATATGAAATGTTAAGTATATCTATTCTGAATGTTGTATAATGTCTGCATGCTTTGTTTTGTTTTGTTTTTCCATGTTTTTCTGGGAAGTCTTAATATTTTCTACAATTAAAATATTTTATATATAGTATTCTATGTTATATTTTATAGTACAAATACATATTATAAAAGTAATATATAAAATTTATAAAATATTATTATAAAATATTATATATAAGAGGTTTTTGTATAATCAGCTATAGTTTAAGAAGCACTGTCAAGGCCATAAGTAAGAAATATACCTAGTGTTGGTAGGACACTGTTGGTGATTACCTGCATGAAGGCAAGGAATAAAATGGTTATGTGATGATAAGAAAATAAACACATCAACACATGAATACACACACACACACACACACATACACATAATTAAAGCTCAGAAATGTGATAATAACCATTTATTTAGAGGCGTGCCAGAATCCATGTGTTGGTCTTTAGCAGGTATTTTTAGTTTCTTAATTTGTATCAGTAGAAATAATGATTTAATGGTCTCAAATAATTAGAAACTATGTCATTAGGAGGTTATGAGGCCTTTGTATACGATTTGCAATTTGGGGCTGTGACTTCTATTGTGCTTCTTTCTTTCTACCTTCTTATCTGACTTTTCCAGACGCCAGGGGTGAATTGTGTTCTTTCTGTCATTCAGAAAGTGTACAATGATTGTGGAACGGTGGATGTTAATATATTCTATCATGCAAGGATGTATTATTCATTGATCCATGCATCTATTTATTAATTGTGATAGTGGGCTGAGCTGATGGCAGATACCCACAAGAAATTAGAGGACAGAAAGAAGGAAAAAGCCAGGGTATTTGCCCTTCGACTTCTCCTCAGCCTGAGGTGGCTTCTCAAGCAGCAACTGTATTTCTTCCTCACAAAGAAGATGAGGTAGAAGTATGGGTCAGGCTGGTGCCATCTGTGAAAACACAGTTTGGTGTAATTTAATATTTTTCTCACTTTCCAAAGTATTATACAAAATGGCTATATGCTTTTTAGAATGATGACATGCATTGATAATTAGCTCTTAACCACTCAGTATCACTCCCAGAAATGCTCAGGAGAAACAGCAGGACAAACCAGCTTGAAACCACATGGCTACAGAATTGCCAAACTTGGTAAGACTTCCAACAAGCCTGCCAGTTCTAGTGTCTCTGTAATTCCTAGCTACAGCTGAGGATCAAGATCTAAGGACCAAATGCAATACATGCATAATTGCATCTTTATGATGTGAATAAGAAATGAGCCAGCTCTCTGCAGGTGGCACACTGGAAACTCCATGGAACACAATAGACCCTGGAATTTTGAAGTGAAAAATGAAGAGCTCTGAGGTCATGAAAGTGGCTTACCTGTCTTTAGGAAGTCACATTGCTTTTTCATTCCAGCTCGGCAGGCTGGCCAGAAGCCTCACCTTTGCCAATCACTTTGCCCTTGCCATCGAGGGTAAACTCTTCAGAGAATAGCCAGAGCACTGTCATGAAGGAGAAAAGTAAGCAGTGTTCTTAAGATGCTGCCACAGGAATAAAGCTAGCAAGAAATAACTCTCCCTTGGGATGTGCAGTGAGCAGTTCAAATAATATACTCAACCACAGGAAATGAAAGGAATCAGTATTCTGACCCCTACTTTCCTGCTTTCAGAACCTACTATTTCTTTCGGACGAAAAGGTGAGAGAAGAAGGACATCATGGGGTTTTCTTTCTTTCTTAAGCACAGTCTCTTTTCTTCGGTTAAGTTTAGCATTGATTCTGGGAGGATCAGTAATGCATCTTTTAAACTTTTTATTTTGAAATAATTATTGATTCTCAGACTGTTGCAAAATAAAGCAAAGAGATGTTTTATACCATTCACCCAGTTTCCCCAATGGTTGTATCTTTTCTAACAGTAATAGAGTGTCAAAACCAGCCCCGCATTCTAAAGAGATGAATATTTTACACTATCCATGAAAGGCTGCTTTTTCACCTTTATGTGCACCAAAATTTTACGAATATAGGCTGTTTGGGTTCTGAGGGTTACTAAAAGTGGCCTGTACACTATCAGCACTTGTAGATCTAAACATGATATTTTAAAGTGCATTTTTGGTGATTACAGCCACTTAATTAACTAATATCTTTCAAAGAGCCTGGGTAGCTCAGTTGGTTAAGCAAATGCCTGCGGCTCAGGTCATGATCCCAGGGGTCCTGGGATGGAACCCCACATTGGGCTCCCTGCTCAGCAGGGAGTCTGCTTCTCCTACTCTCTCTCCCCCCATTTATGCTCTGTCTGTCTGTCTCTCTCTCTCTCTCAAATAAATAAATAAAAACTTTAAAAACAAACAAAAAACTAGTATCTTTCAAACACCTTTGCTAGCTTCATCTGTGTAAGTAAGTAACCATTGTTTAGTGGTTCAGGATTAGTTGTGAGTGCATTAAGAAGCCTCACCATATATGAGTAGAACAGAAAAATCTGGTTAACGGTTTGATAGATACTGATTGTATTTATGGGTTGTCCTGATTCAGGAGCTTTACTTGTATCATGTCTGTCCTTTCCATAAATATAGCAAATGTAGGGCCTTGTATTCAGAGAGTTATGAACAAAAACTTGACAAACAAATTATTCTCAGACAGAACAATTTGTTGAGTGTGTCTGCCAAGTAAGGACTAATTTGTTAGGACTATTTAGAAGAATTAATAATAGAAAACAAGATGAACCAATCAGAATAGAGTTAAAACATACAATATAAATTTGAAAAACTTGCTGATGCATTCATTTGAATACTGAACGCAGAACGCTTTCTAAGTTAGAAGAAAATGTCTTCCAATTTCCTTTCTCTGTTTATTTGTTCACACTGTTCTCTCCATCTGATATACTTTCTCTCATGTGTTCCACTAGTTAGCTTACTATATTCTTTGTAAGGTTTGTTTCAAATGCAGTTCTGAAGAGCTTCCAAATTTGCCAGCAGGAAGTGTTCATATTTTTATTTCTTTTTCTTCAGCGCATGTATATAGTTTTCTCACATTTTTCTTTAAGTTAGAGTTGGTTTTATATTTCAGCCGACTGTTGCCATCTGCCAAATTGGAAGCATCCTGAGGACAAAAATCTGCATTTTATTAATTTTTATGTTCCAACCTAGCAAACTGCTTTTCTTAGATTTGTGCTTGATAAATGGCATTAGATTTGATTTCTCCTTTTTAATTAGGTGTTTGGCTATCAATAGAAATAATATTAAAAGGGCCAAATGTGGGGCACCTGGGTGGCTCAGGGGGTTAAAGCCTCTGCCTTCGGCTCAGGTCATGATCTCAGGGTCCTGGGATCGAGCCCCGGATCAGGCTCTGTGCTCACCGGGGAGCCCGCTTCCCTTCTTCTCTCTCTGCCTGCCTCTCTGCCTACTTGTGATCTCTGCCTGTCCAATAAATAAATAAAATCTTTTTTAAAAAAAGAGAAAAAAAAAAGGTCTCTCTTTGTAAAAAAAAATTAAAAAGGGCCAAATGTGGTGTCTAACATGGAGCAACCTGTGCATACCACCAAGAGAACTCACCTCCTTTCCCTTAAAGCAGAAAAACATTTAACTATGCAAAGATTAAGTTTAGGATTGCTTGAAAGTTTCTTTTAATAGTAAGAGTATATGTAAAACATTAGTATAATGCCTGCCACATAGTCAATGTTCAATAAATGCTACTTATTGTATCAAATAATGTAATGGGCCTCTACTTTTATAAGTGATAAATGTATTTAGGCTCTGGAAATCTGCAAAGATTTATCCACTAACCTGATGAGCTAGTTAAGGATCTACATACACGAGCACCTTTGGAAAGAGGCATTAGCTGATACCACACTTTAAGCTATTAGTATAAAATCACCACATTACTGCTGGCTCATCGTTGCTGAGGAAGCTAATTGCAGGAACTAATTTTATTGAGACAAACTTCATTGTGCAGAAATAAAATATTGAGCAGAGTTTATGAAGGCAGAAATCAGAAGACAGGGTACCAAGGGGATAAGTTAGAGAACATTAAGCCCTGATACATTCATTTGTCTTACCTCTGTCATTAAACACCAATCACATTGCAAACCAGGGCATGTGTTTTGCACCCTGCCTTCCACACACCCCCACCCCCACCGAAAAACTCCTCACCCTTGGAGGATAAGCTACTCTGCAGGACAGGAAATACGAGTTTGCAAAGTGTAAGGTACGAAGAAGTCATCTCTGTAAATCAGCACACTGTAGGGCACTGAACTGAAGTACAGACTGCCAGTGTTTTTTCTCTACAAGAAGCATTTTTTTTACCATTAGGTGAATTTATTGCCTGCAAACTATGTCACAGCCTCAGAAACTGAACTCCCATATTTATCCATAGAAGAACATGGTGATAATCTCAACCCTGTCTTCAAAGATATATTATATGCAGCTTTCTACAAAAGGAAGGAAATGTATCACTTTTTCTATGCTAGTTAAACTTGGATCTTCCCGGTCTAGAAAATGTCAGTAGCTATGAATTGTACTGAAACCTGCTGCCTGGTTTGGAGAGGATTCCTTCGTACACTGGGGATTGGGCTTCGGAGACAACATTCTTTTTCTGCTTGGGTGCTCAGCCTGCATTTTTCATAACTCCACAAATAAAAACTCATACCACAACCATGAAGAATGGCATTATTGAGATGGGAACAAAAAGCAGGCAAGAATTATTTTAACCACACTAGTAAGTATGGCTCAAAAACTGTTTTTTTTAATCTATCATAGTTGTATAAAATTTAAAAACCTATCTCTCCGAGGTTGGAATTTCTAGTGCCTTATCGCAATAGGAGGGATAAAATGTATGGTATTTTACCTCAAGTGTCACTTATAGTGCCATCATTTTGGGTCAAGATGCAGAATGATCAATAGTTTGTGTGTGTGTGTGTGTGTGTTTCAATTATAAAATTGTTTTTTGTACCTGATAGACAATTTTGAAAAATGAGACATATATAAAAATATAATTAGGAACTCCCAATTCTTGTCACATTAGTAAAATTGGAACTAGACTTGCCTACCCTACCTTAACTAGCCAGAAAAATGGGCAAAATATATGAAACATTTGATTGTAGACATTAGGCAGTAAGCAGCACAAGGCTGTGATTCAGAAGAGAATGAAAACAAACAAAATTAGACCTAAAATCATCCTGGATTTCTGCCTGGAGGCATTTTCCAGATTATAATGCAGGGAGGAAGAGCATAAGGGAAGCACTGATCATTTGAGAAGACCAAGATTAGAATATAGGGAGATAAGGCAGATGGAATTTGCAGAGCAGAAGGTAAGTACAGAAAGAGTTCCAAAAACCTATATCAGGGTTCCACTGAGTCTGTTACTGGAGACTCAATTATACCTGTATCTGGTGAAACTCTACAAGGCAACTATGCATTGGAGAGCTGTTAGGTGAATGATCCCTGAGTTTGTTCAGGACTGGGAAGTACCAGAACTCTCTGGTTAGAGTAGGGAGACCTTCGTAAACACCCAGAACATTCTGTAGAGACTATAGAAATGTCTTACCTTGGTAGAAGGACCAAACTGCAACTACAATAAAGGCTACTATACTCGTTAGCCTTGAAAAGAGAAAGTTAATCCAAACGTTACTTAATTGTCTGCCAAAACAAAGTTCAATATTTTTTTTTAAAGATTTTATTTATTTATTTGATAGAGATCACAAGTAGGCAGAGAGGCAGAGAGAGAGAGGAGGAAGCAGGCTGTCCGCAGAGCGGAGAGCCCGATGTGGGGCTCTATCCCATGACCCTGGGATCATGACCCGAGCTGAAGGCAGCGGCTTTTACCCACTGAGCCACCCAGGCGCCCCAAAGTTCAATATTTTTAAAAGGAAGGCAAGAAAACTCAGAATTCAAAAACTACTAGAAATGAATATAATGAAGAGAATGTGACCCAATAATCAGGAGAAAAATCATCAGCCAACAGAAACAGATTCATAAATGACAAAAATGATGGAACTAGAAAGCAAGATCTCTAGAACAACTGCTATAAATATGCTCAAGACCTAAAAAACAAACAAACAAAAAAAGAAAATAATGAGGAGATAAATTGAAGATACACACACACACACACACACAGAACCAAAGAGAACTTCTAGAATAGAAGAATGCAATATTTCAAATGGAAAATGGCTTATTGGGTGGAATTCAGATCAGAGAATATATTACAGAAAAGAAAAATCAGTGAACTTGAATAAATGCCATTAGAAACTACCTCACTTGAAGCACAGAAAGAAAAAAAAAAATACTGAAGAGACAGGTCACGAGACCAATACATAAATGGCCATTGATTATTGACAAAGGTGCCAAAATCAATAGGGAAGTAAACTTGTTCAACCAATGATACTGGACCTTGATATCTATAGAAAATAATGAACCTCAAACTTTAGCTTGTACTATTTATGAAAATTAAAGTGGATTATGGAAGAAAATCATCATGACCTTGGAGTAGGTGAAGTTTTTAGAGAGGACACCCAAAGCATACATCATGAAAGAAATAAATTAATACTTTGGGCTTCCTTCAAAATGAAAAAGTTCTACTCTTTGTAATACTTTGTTCAGAAAATGAAAATGCAAGCGACAAATTGAAAAAAAATGCAATACTTATATCTTGCATTCAGAATATGTAAAGGACACTTACAACTTGACCATAAGAAGACAGTAGCTCAATTTAAAAGAACATACCCAAAATATTTGAACAGACATTTCATACAAAAAACACAATAGGGGCACCTGGGTGGCTCAGTGGGTTGAAGCCGCTGCCTTCAGCTCAGGTCATGATCCCAGGGTCGTGGGGTCGAGCCCCGCATCGGGCTCTCTGCTCTGCGGACAGCCTGCTTCCTCCTCTCTCTCTGCCTCTCTGCCTGCTTGTGATTTCTGTCTATCAAGTAAATAAATAAAATCTTTAAAAAAAAAACACAATAATGATTAGTAAGTATATGAAGGTACTCAAGATCATCAGTCATCAGGGAAATGAGAATTGAAAATCTAATGAGATGCTGCTTCATGAAACTAAAATGGTTAAAATTTAAAAGCCTGCCAATTCCAAATGTTGGCATTTGTGAAGCAAGGAGAATTCTCAGATGTTACTCCCACTTTGTTTTGTTTTGTTTTTTAAGGATTTTATTTATTTATTTGACAGAGAGAGACACAGTGAGAGAGGGAACACAAGTAAGGGGAGTGGGAGAGTGAGAAGCAGGCTTCCTGCTGAGCAGGCAGCCCAATGCAGGGCTCGATCCCAGGACCCTGAGATCATGTCCTGAGCTTAAGGCAGATGCTTAATGACTGAGTCACCCAGGTGTCCCAGTTACCCCCACTTTGAAGATAGTTGGCAGTTTGTTTGTTTGTTTGTTTATATAGCCAAATACACACTGAAATAGAATGTTCCTTCTTAGTATTTATGCAAGAAAAAAAAATGAAAACAAATGTCCACATAAAAACTTGTATATAAATGTCATCAGCCTCCTTCATAGTTTTCAAAAACTGGAAACAACCCTAAGGTTCATCAGTAAGTCAATGGGTAAACAAATTGGAGTATAACCACACAATAGAATTCAGCAATAAAAAGGAAGAAACTACTAATATATGCAACAAAATTGATAAACCTCAGAAATGTTTAGTGAAAGAAAACTGTGCAAAAGGCCCAGCAACACTGATATCTCCCAGAAATGTGATAGGTGAAAGAATCCATGTATGAGTCTATACTATTTATATAAAATTCTAGAAAATGTAAGACTACAGTGATAGAAAACAAATCAGTGTTTCCTAGTAACATTTGGGGTTGGAGTTATTGCTGTGGTGTAGGAAAGAACTTTTTAGAGTGACATAAATGTCCTATATCTTGATTATGGTATGGTTATGTTTGTCACAAGTCATTGAAAAGTACATCTTTGATGCACTCTTATTTTATGTTCATTATAATTCCATAAATTTGACTAAAATAATTAAACCACTCATTGTTATATATACCCAATGGTAATAACCATTGGAACTTTATATATTCTCTTTCAAATTGGTATAAATACCTACATTTTTATGTTATATAATATAATTAAATATAATTAAAAGCATTCCTGAAGTAGAATATTTTTGTTTCGAGCATTGTCTAATTTTATGCATCTTTTAAATGCTAGCCATAGAAAGAGCTTGAACAGTCTTAAGAGTTGCTTGACACATATATCCAAAGGAATTTTTAGAAACTTACTGCAATTTACATACCAGTAGGTCTTATATTTGTAAGTAAAAATGATCTAGAATTGGCTATATACATCACTTATGTCTCTGTTCTCCCTGCTCAGTACTAGCCCATCAAGGAAACTTTGCGGGGAGAGGAGATATAAATAAAAGGACACAAGCTTTCAGTTATAAGAAGAGTAAGTTCTGAGCATCTAATGTACACCATGGTGACTGTGGTTAATAATACTGTGTTTTATCCTTGAAACATGCTGAAAGTAGATGTTAAGCTTTCTCACCACACACAGAAATAGGGTGAGGTGATGGATGTGTTAATTATCTTGATCTTGGTCATCATTCCACAGTGTATATGCAAAGCAAATCATCATGTTATACACATTAGAGAGATACAATTATATTTATCGCTTATTCCTCAATAAAGTTGGGGTGGCAGGGAGAAAAGGAGAAAAGAAAAGTTGCCTTAAAAGTTGATTGATGCTACATTACAAACTGCAACTACTTCCTTAGGTCCTCTAGGAACTATATGTTGTTGTGCACATCATTTTCAGTGTAAATACCTGAGTCTTATGCATTGGATATGAGTGATGATATGCTCAAGAAGATCTGAAGCATAAAAATACTTCAAATTGAAAGGAGGAAAGGAGATAATGGAACCTCAGTTACTGAACAGGAGTAGCAGGGAAAACAGTGCTTTTTCAAATTATTGTTTGGACTATTATTTTAACTCTTCCTCTGATGAACACATTTTGGCTAAAACTTAGAGAAATGACATAGTTTACTTTCCCCTATTTTCCAGCATTTGAGTCCTAGACATCTACCTTGCAGCTTGAATCACCTGGGAAGAAAACAATGCAAAGAGAGCATTTACCTCACTTAGGAGAATGCTACACTCAAGGCTGCTGAAACTATGCAAACTTTCTCAGTGGAAAGACCATTGCTGCAGCTGAGTCAAGCAATTTGCTCTTTGGGCATTGTAATAGTGTTCTTATATGCCTGTACATGGGCAGCTCTCTGAAGCAGAACCATATTAAAGTTTTGAGAGTGAGTTTAATGGGCCATAGCAATAATTCAAGTTCAGATACCTCAGGATTCTAGGCAGTATTCTGCTTTCCAGTTTTTGTTGCAGTTTGTAGAAACAAGTCCATTTTTTGTTCAAAAAACCAAACTACTGACAACACCTTGTTTTTTGTTTTGTTTATTTTTTAATGATGCACTAGCTCCTAAAAGCCATTGTTATTTATTTTATTATTCATTTTGGTTTTGTATCTTCAAATTAAGTGTCAAAGGTGTGTATTTGCAAATAGCACCCATAAATGGATCTATGAGATAATATCTAATAGATGGTATGACCACATTGGCATGGGACAAGGTGAATAAATAAATGAAAGCATAAGCAAAATAAAGTCAGCATAAGCTCACATATTA
This sequence comes from Taxidea taxus jeffersonii, assembly GCA_003697995.1. NCBI lineage: Eukaryota > Metazoa > Chordata > Mammalia > Carnivora > Mustelidae > Taxidea > Taxidea taxus. The sequence continues at coordinate 15,195 of RCUC01125656.1, read as the reverse complement.
ACTCAAGGACAGAGGTCCAAATGTGGCTCCCAGGGCTGTTCTTCAGTGACACACATGCAGAGAAAGTATTATAACTTGAACATCAGTTCAACCTGATCCTGAACCTTCCTGCTAAGTGAATTACATTCAGTATCTTATTTTCCTTCTCAGTGAGTCTGTAAAGAAGTATCAGGAGGAAATTAAGGCTCTGTGTGCCTAATGTTTGTCCGTGGCTGATTAGGAAGTGGTAGAGACCAGGTAGACACTAGGTCTCTTTGACTCCCCAGCCTACCTCTTTATTTTCATAATCCTCCCAATTTTTCTTTTTTAGCATCCTTCTGATGCCTAGGAAAGTCACATCTGGAAGTCTTTAGAATCTCAGGATGTTAAAGGAAAGAGAGAATAAAGATCTTTTACAAACATTGGCAATAGATTTGCTTAAAATGCAGAGTCATTCATTCACAGACCATTTATATAGAAGTGCTGTTTTAATAATTTCCACTGAAAATAGAAAATCTGAACCTCTTACAGTTAGGAGAGATATTATTGCTTAACTAGAAGTAATTTGCAAGCCCCTATTATGGTCCCTATTTTAAGAAAAACACCACGAATAGACTCTATCATTTATGAAGTCTCACTTTGCCTCAGGAACTGTGTTGAACACTGTACATACCTTGTCCCATTTAACTTCTATTTCAATCCTAACAGATGAATCATCTGCATTTTACAGTAACAAAGTCACTTTCCTTAAGTTTATTCATTATTCAAAAGATACCTAAGGGACATATTTTTATGTGCCAGGTACAGAAGGTATAGAAGTGAATAAAACAGAAAAAAGTAATGTGGGGTGATATGATTTTGAGGAACTTGCTACCTCCTTTAGAGTGGTCAAGGAAAAGGTGACATTTAAGACATGAGCTGAGAGATAAAAAGAACTAGACAGAGCCAATGTGACTGGATCATGATGTGTAAGGGAGAGAACGTTATAGGAGAAAATTGAGGATGTAAGTAGGGTAAGGTCAGAAAGAGATTTGTAAGCCTGCTTAAGGGATTTGAATATTCAGCCTGTGGTGGGGAGTCATTAGGAGGTTATGAGCAGGGGAGTAAATGACTTGATTTAAAGTTTAAAAAGAACACTGTGATGCCGTGTGTGGAATGAATTGTATGAAGGCAAGTTAGGAAGTTCTTGCAGGGATTCAAGCTGTATAATGGTGTTTTGGGTGTAGAAGGTGTCGGTAGAAAGAAAGGGAAGACAGGTTTGGAGATGCTCATGATTGAATGTGTGATGAAGGGTAGAAAAGTCAAGGATCACTAAGATTTTTGGCTTGATTACTGGGTAGGCAGCATTCCCCCTGCCCAATTAACATGGGGAAAACTAAAGGAACACCAGATTGGGAATGGAAGAAGAATAGATCTGTTTTAGCCCAGTCAATTTGGAAATGGCTAACTTGCCCAAAGTCACTGAAATGGTTGATCTAGGATTTAAAGCCAGTTTTATCTGATATCAAAATCTGAGTTCTTATGCTATTAGATTGCCATTAACACCATCTGGATGCTTCATCAATTCAAAGAACATCCACTTCTACTTGCAGAAGGCTTTACTTCAATGACTCAGTTTCATCGCTAGAGAAATCTTCTTAATGAGTGTATTATACAATACCTTTTTTTTCCCACTCGTGAAAGAATATAATGGGAGAAGCAATTGAAAGAATATAAGAATGAAAAGGGGGAATAGATTCTTGTCTCTGTCCACCTTAGTTAATAGGAAATACAATGTCCTATTAAAATTACAATCGTTGGGTGCTTGGGTGGCTCACTGGGTTGAGCCTCTGCCTTCGGCTGAGGTCATGGTCTCAGGGTCCTGGGATCGAGCCCCATATTGGGCTCTCTGCTCAGCAGGGAGCCTGCTTCTCCATCTCTCTCTGCCTGCCTCTCTGCCTACTTGTGATCTCTCTCTCTGTGTCAAATAAATAAATAAAATCTTAAAAAAATTAAAATCGTTGTTCTAGTCAAAGTTTTATGTAAGGTTGTAATTATGGAAATGAAAAAAATATAAAGATAAAAACAGGGATGGGTTTGTCCTTACTAGGTCAAAATACAGGAAGGAACTTTATTGGTGAGAACATATATGAGTAACTTCTGGATTATAAATGACTTCTTGAAAAATTGTTAGAAATATACATCAGGAGGAGGAGGAGTCAATATGGCAGAGAAGTAGCAGGCTGAGACAACATCAGGTAGCAGGAGATCAGCTAGATAGCTTATCAACCATTCCAAACACCTACAAATCCAACAGGAGATCGAAGAGAAGAAGAGCAACAATTCTAGAAACAGAAAATTGACCACTTTCTGAAAGGTAGGACCAGCGGAGAAGTGAATCCAAAGCAACGGGAAGATAGACCGCAGGGGGAGGGGCCGGCTCCCGGGAAGCAGAGGAACAACAGAGCACAAAATAAGGACTTTTATAAGTCTGTTCCACTGAGGGACATCGCTCCAGAGGCTAAACTAGGGTGAAGCCCATGCGGGGACAGTGTGGCCTCAGGTCCCTCGGAGTCACAGAAGGATCGGGGGTGTCTGAGTATCACAGAGCTCACAGGTATTAGAGCAGGGATGCTGGCTACAGAGACAGAGCCAAGGAGAGAGCTCTCAACTTGGGGTTACCTTGAACCATAATCCATGGCACAGAGCACTGCTCTATGAGTGGGGTCCCCACAAGACCCGGGGAGACCCCCCCCCCCCAGAGGAGATCAGGATTCTGCAGGGTTCAGAGACTCCAGGAGGAACTGTGTGCCAGAGACAGAGATGCTTGGTCACAGGCTGGGTGAGCTCGGAGCACAGCCAGAGGCCAGGGAGACAGGAATGATTGAGCACTTTTCTCTGAGGGCGCACTGAGGAGTGGGGCCCTGAGCTCTCGGCTCCTCCGGGCCTGAGATTGGGAGGCTGCCATTTTCATTCCCATCCTCTGGTACTCTACAGAAAATGTTCAGGGAACAAAAGTTCCCAAAAGCAAACACAACAGATTAGTTAGCCTGGCCCTGGTAAGGGCGATGCACTTCCACCTGGGGCAAAGACATTTGAGAATCACTACAACGGGCCCCTCCCCCAGAATATAAACAAGAAATCCAGCCAAGACCAAGTTCACTTACCAAGGAGAAGAGCAGAATTCCAGAGGAGGAGAAATCAAAGCATGGAATTCATGGCTTTCTCCCCATGATTCTTTAGTCTTGCAAAGTTAATTAATTTTTTTAAATTTTTTTTTCTTCTGCTAAGTTTTGTTTAACTTTTGCCCTTTCCTCTTTTAATGTTTTTTAACTAGTTTATCTTCACAATATCTTTCATAAAAAAATAATCTTTTTTGAACTTTCATTATTATAGTTATATTTTATCCTTCATTGTATCTACTTTATTTTTCGTATACACATAGGGTTTTTCCTTCTAAAAAATTTGGGGTACAACTTCTTCTAATAGATCAAAATACACCTTAAATCTAGCACTGGGCTTGTTCTAGTCTCCAGCCCGAGCAAATTCTCTCCACTTTCTTTGTCTTATTCTCCCAACCAACTTACCTTATCAACTCCTTTGTTAGAAATTTAAAAAAAATTTTTTTCTTTATAGTCATATTCTATCCCTTAATTGTGTCTACCCTTATATATGTTTTTCATTCTTTAAAATTTTGGGAGATAGTTTCTTCTAAGAGACCAAAATACTCCCAAAATTAAGTGGGTGACCCTGTTCTAGTCACCAGTCTAATATATATATATTCGTTTTTATATGTTTTCTTTTAAAATTTTTTTTTTCTGAACTTCTTTTTACCCCCCCCATTCCCCTCCACAATTTGGGGTCTCTTCTGATTTGTTTAAAGCACGTTTTCCTGGAGTCTTTGCCACCCTTTTAGTATTATATTTGCTCCTTCATATATTCTTACGTGGACAAAATGACAAGGCGGAAAAACTCACCACCAATAAAAAGAACAAGAGGCAGTACCAAAGACTAGGGCCCTAATCAATACAGACATTGGTAATATGTCAGATCTAGGTTCAGAACGGTGATTCTCAAGGTTCTAGCCAGGCTTGAAAAAGGCATGGAAGATATTAGAGAAACCCTGTCTGGGGAAATAAAAGCCCTTTCTGGATAAATAAAAGAACTAAAATCTAACCAAGTTGAAATCAAAAAAGCTATTAATGAGGTGCAATAAAAAATGGAGGCACTTACTGCTAAGGTAAATGAGGCAGAAGAAAGAATTAGTGATATAGAAGACTAAATGATGGAGAATAAAGAATCTGAGCAAAAGAGAGACAAACAACTACTGGACCACAAGGGGAGAACTTGAGAGATAAGTGATACCATAAGACAAAACAACATTAGAATAATTGGGATTACAGAAGAAAAAGAGAGAGGGGAGCAGAAGGTATATTTAAGAAAATTATTGTAGAGAATTTCCCTAATATGGCAAAGGAAACAAGCATCAAAATCCAGGAGGTGCAGAGAATCCCCCTCAAAAATCAATAAGAATAGGTCCACACCCCATCATCTAATAGTAAAATTTACAAGTCTTAGCGACAAAGAGAAACTCCTAGAAGCAGCCCGGGACAAGAAGTCTGTAACATAAATGGTAAAAATATTAGATTGGCAGTGGACTTATCCACAGAGACCTGGCAGGCCAGAAATAACTGGCATGATATATTCAGAGCACCAAACGAGAAAAACATGCAGCCAAGAATACTATATCCAGCTGGGCTATCATTGAAAATAAAAGGAGAGATAAAAAGCTTCCAGGACAAACAAAAATTAAAAGAATTTGCAAACACCAAACCAGCTCTACAGGAAATATTGAAAGGGGTCCTCTAAGCAAAGAGAGACCCTAAAAGTAGTAGATCAGAAAGGAACAGAGACAATATACAGTAACAGTCACCTTACAGGCAATACAATGGCTCTAAATTCATATCTCTCAATGTAAATGGGCTAAATGCCCCAATCAAAAGACACAGGGTATCAGAATGGATAAAAAACCAAAACCCATCAATACGCTGTCTACAAGAAACTCATTTTGGACCCAAAGACACCTCCAGATTTACAGTGAGAGGGTGGAAAACAATTTATCATGCTAAGAATGGACATCAAAAGAAAGCTGGGGTGGCAATCCTTACATTAGATCTATTAGATTTTAAGCCAAAGACTATAATAAGAGATGAGGAAGGACACTATATCATACTCAAAGGGTCTGTCCAACAAGAAGATCTAACAATTTTAAAGATCTATGCCCCTAACATGGAAGCAGCCAACTATATAAATCAATTAATAGCAAAATCAAAGAAACACATCAACAATGATACAATAATAGTAGGGGATGTGAACACTCCCCTCATTGAAACAGACAGATCATCCAAGCAAAAGATCAAAAAGGAAATAAAGGCCTTAAGTGACACACTGGACCAGATGGACATCACAGATATATTCAGAACATTCCATCCCAAAGCAACAGAATACACATTCTTCTCTAGTGCCCATTGAACACTCTCCAGAATAGATCACATCCTGGGTCATAAATCAGGTCTCAACCAGTATCAAAAGATTGGGATCATTCCCTGCATATTTTCAGACCACAATGCTCTGAAGCTAGAACTCAATCACAAGAGGAAATTTGGAAAGAACCCAAATACATGGAGACTAAACAGCATTCTTCTAAAGGATGAGTGGGTCAACCAGGGAATTAAAGAAGAATTGAAAAAAATTCATGGAAACAAATGATAATGAAAACACAATGGTTCAAAATCTGTGGGACACAGCAAAGGCAGTCCTGGGAGGAAAATATATAGCCATACAAGCCTTTCTCAAGAAACAAGTAAGGTCTCAAATACATAACCCAACCCTGGAGATGGAGAAAGAACAACAAAGAAAGCTTAAACCCAGCAGGAGAAGAGAAATAATAAAGATCAGAGCAGAAATCAATGAAATAGAAACCAAAAAAACAGTAGAACAAATCAACAAAACTAGGAGCTGGTTCTTTGAAAGAATTAATAAGATTGATAAACCCCTGGCCAGACTTATCCAAAAGAAAAGAGAAAGGACCCAAATAAATAAAATCATGAATGAAAGAGGAGAGATCACAACCAACACCAAAGAAATACAAACAATCATAAGAACATATTATGAGCAACCCTACGCCAACAAATTTGACAATCTGGAAGAAATAGATGCATTCCTAGAGATGTATAAACTACCACAACTGAACCAGGAAGAAATAGAAAGCCTGAACAGACTGATAACCAATAAGGAGATTGAAAAAATCATCAAAAATCTCCAAACAAACAAAAGCCCAGGTCCAGACGGCTTCCCAGGGGAATTCTACCAAATATTTAAAGAAGAATTAATTCCTATCCTCCTGAAACTGTTCCAAAAAATAGAAATGGAAGGAAAACTTCCAAACTCATTTTATGAGGCCAGCATCACCTTGATCCCAAAACCAGACAAAGATCCCATCAAAAAGGAGAATTACAGAACAATATCCTTGATGAACACAGGTGCAAAAATTCTCACCAAAATACTAGTCAATAGGATTCAACAGTACATTAAAAGGATTATTCACCATGACTAATTGGGATTTATTCCAGGGCTGCAAGTTTGGTTCAACACTGGCAAATCAATCAATGTGATACAATACATTAATAAAAGAAAGAACAAGAACCATATGATACTCTCAATAGATGCTGAAAAGGCATTTGACAAAGTACAGCATCCCTTCCTGATCAAAACTCTTCAAAGTGTAGGGATAGAGGGCACATACCTCAATACTATCAAAGTCATCTATGAAAAGCCCACCGCAAATATCATTCTCAATGGAGAAAACGAGAGCTTTTCTGCTAAGGTCAGGAACACAGCAAGGATGTCCATTATCTCCACTGATATTCAACATAGTACTAGAAGTCCTAGCCTCAGCAATCAGGCAACAAAGAGAAATTAAAGGTATCCAAATCGGCAAAGAAGTCAAACTATCACTCTTTGCAGATGATATGATACTATATGTGGAAAACCCAAACGACTCCACTCCAAACTGCTAGAACCTGTACAGGAATTCAGTAAAGTGTTAGGATATAAAATCAATGCACAGAAATCAGTTGCATTTCTATACATCAACAGCAAGACAGAAGAAAGAGAAATTAAGGAGTCCATCCCATTTACAATTGCACTCAAAACCATAAGATATCTAGGAATAAACCTAACCAAAGAGGCAAAGAATCTATACTCAGAAAACTATAAAGTACTCATGAAAGAAATTGAGGAAGACACAAAGAAATGGAAAAATGTTCCATGCTCATGGATTGGAAGAACAAATACTGTGAAAATGTCTATGCTACCTAAAGCAATCTACACATTTAATGCAATCCCTATCAAAATCCCATCCATTTTCTTCAAAGAAATGGAACAAATAATCCTAAAATTTATATGGAACTGGAACAGAAAAATGAAATTGGACCATTTCCTTACACCACACTCAAAATGGATGAAGGACCTCGATGTGAGAAAGGAATCTATCAAAATCCTTGAGAAGAACACAGGCAACAACCTTTTCGACCTCAGCCACAGCAACTTCTTCCTAGGAACATTGCCAAAGGCAAGGGAAGCAAGGGCAAAAATGAACTATTGGGACTTCATCAAGATCAAAAGCTTTTACACAGCAAAGGAAACAATTAACAAAACCAAAAGACAACTGACAGAATGGGAGAAGATATTTGCGAAGGACATATTAGACAAGGGCTAGTATCCAAAATCTATAAAGAGTTTAGCAAACTCAACACCCAGAGAACAAATAATCCAATCAAGAAATGGGCAGAGGAAATGAACAGACATTTCTGCAAAGAAGACATCCAGATGGTCAACAGACACATGAAAAAGTGCTCCACATCACTGGGCATCAGGGAAATACAAATCAAAACCACAATGACATCCACTTCACACCAGTCAGAATGGCTAAAATTAACGAGTGAGGAAATGACAGATGCTGGCGAGGATGCAGAGAAAGGGGAACCCTCCTACATTGTTGGTGGGAATACAAGCTGGTGCAACCACTCTGGAAAACAGCATGGAGGTTCCTCAAAAACTTGAAAATAGAGCTACCTTACGACCCAGCAATTGCACTACTGGGTATTTACCCTAAAGATACAAACAGTGATCCAAAGGGGCATGTGCACCCGAATGTTTATAGCAGCAATGTCCACAGTAGCCAAACTATGGAAAGAACCTAGATGTCCATCAACAGATGAATGGATAAAGAAGAGGTGGTATAAATATACAATGGAATACTATGCAGCCATCAAAAGAAATGAAATCTTGCCATTTGCGATGACGTGGTTGGAACTAGAGGGTATTATGCTTAGCGAAATAAGTCAATTGGAGAAAAACAGCTATCATATGATCTCCTTGATATGAGGAAGTGGAGATGAAATGGGGGGGGGTGGGGGTTAGGGGGTAGGAAAAGAATAAATGAAAGAAGATGGGATCCGGAGGGAGACAAACCTTAAGAGACTTTTAATGTCACAAAACAAACTGAGGGGGGCCAGGGGTAGGGAGGTAGGGAGAGGGTGGTGGGGTTATGTACAATGGGGAGGGTATGTGCTATGGTGAGTGCTGTGAAGTGTGTAAACCTGGCGATTCACAGACCTGTACCCTTGGGGCTAATAATACATTATATGTTTATAAAAAAACTAAAAAAATTTAAAAAAACAATGCTAACCAAAGTGACCAAAGTGACTTAGATAGAACATGTCGCCCAAAGACAATTTTTGTCAAGGGCACATTGTACATTTATGAAGGTGAGCATGTGCTGGGCCCTCAAACAGTTCTCTCAATAAATTTAAAGTGTTCAGACAAAAAAAATATATATACATCAGAATAAACTGGCGAGAAAAGGAGAAAAATGTGAAGATACAGAGGCCAAGCCTCTGTATGCTACTATCATTTTATGTAAAATTCGTATGCTTTTATTTGAACCTACCACTCTTATTCTGTCTTTAACAGAAATATAAAAAGGGCACTTTACTATGTTATTAGTGAAATTCTGTAACTCTCTTTCATATTTGCAAGGACTTACTTTTCACTTAATATTCATGCCACAGCTAATACAGCATTAAAATGAAAAGTAGGAGGTTCATAAATATCATGTTCCCGGCCATAATGAATGAAAAGCATCTCTTATGTGGACAATTATCACAGTTTTAGAAAAAAATCTATATATGTTAGAACTGGCCTACTTTGTGTTCTTAATTGATGAATTATGATGATGAAAATAATGATGATGAAAGTAGCTTTTGGATCTGATTTTTAAAGAGGAAACTTTAAAAATATAAGAAGTTCAAAACCTATATAATTAACAAGTCTCCAAAAACTCCACTGAATTAGGAAAAATATATTCATGTAAGCAGAGGTGCTTTGATCCTCATTTCTAGTCTTTGTTTCTGGACTAGATGACAGACTGGTGGACTGTCCAGTTCAGATGACAACATACAGTGTCCATGCTATTCAAAGCAATGCATTTGTTTCCAGTTCTGTCTGTTTTCATTTAGGGTCAATAATCAGGACAGTGGGTGCATTTCTATATGTGCAAGGGATGTTCATGGCTAGAGGATTTCACTTCTATGTGCTTCTTATACACAGGACGTGCAAAATGCCTTGCAATTTTAGTAATGCTTTTGGCAGTTCTGGTGGCTGATTACTTAAAGGCCTTTGTAAAGTGATGACCTCAGCCATCTTCTGTCAGCTTAAGACACATCACTTCAATCTGTTCTGATAACAGCTGATGTGGGTCAGATCTAGCTCAGGGCCAAAGGGACGGACATTGCGTGGAACCTATTCAGAAGAGATTGCATTTGTATGTGTATGTGCATCTGTATGTACAGCTATACAACTTTTGCTTATTATTGACTTACTAGAAACATGTATTTCAGGAACTGCTGGACTGTAGTCTTATGTGCATTATTTGTTTTTGCCAATTATGGAGATATCTTTGAGCTTTTATTTTTTTTAAATAAACTTTTATTGAGGTAAAACATACACCTAGAAAAATGCGAATATCATGAGCATAGAGCTTGATGAACTTTCACAAATTGAACATACCATGTAACCTAATCAAGAAACAGAACATCACTAACACTCCAGGAGCCCCTCTCACAACCCCTTTCAATTTGTCGTCCCCCTCCCCAAAGGCAACTTCTAGCCTGATGCTTAAGACCATAGATTAGTTTCACTTGTTTTGAACTTTACTGGAATGGAGCCCTAACAGTATGCATTCTTTTCTACTTGCCTTCTTTGTTTTTTACTTTTTTGTTGTTGTTGTTTTGTTCTTGTTTGTTTTGTTTTGTTTTGGTGGGGATTTTTTTGCCTATTTTTCCCCCCAAATGTTTCCATAATTCATCCATGTTGCTAGTGAAGTAGGTTTTTTCATTTTCATTTTCATTTTGATGCATTGGTAAAAATCCCCTCCAGGATATAACAATTTATGCTTCCAAAAAGTGCCCAAAGAATATCTGTTTTCTTACACCTCACCAGTACTGGGTAATCCCCATGTTTTCAAAATACCAGTCTGATGGGCAAAACACAATGGCATTTGCTGATTTATTTTTATTCCTATGTTTTTTACTTATTAACCATTTATATATCTTTTATAAATCACCTGTTAGAGTACTTCACCTTTTTGATATGAGATTTTGTTAATGATTTATAATAGTTTCTGTATAGGATGGAATCAATGATTTATTTTTATTCAGAAACTATTTCTTGAGTACATCAATGTGTCAGGCAATGTGCAGGTCGGTAGAGAGCAAATGATTATGAAGACAGAGAGGGCTGCTGCCCTCTTGGAGCTTACAATGCAGCCCTTTTTCTGCTACACTGAATAGATACTTTGAATGATGAGGTTGAGATCTGCTTATCACAAATATATAGGAATAAGAGGTCTCAGTTGAATCCTTTAGATCCTGGTTTCTCATAAGATTGAGATGCAACAGTTAAATCATCTCTAAAATATTAAGTGAATGCAACAGTGTACATGGCATTAAATTATCCATGGCAAATCTAAGAAGTAGCCAAATCAAATTATTGAGGTGTTCTAAGGGTGAGCATCCCTGAATTCCTCTTGACCCTTCCATCTTTCTTCCTTTCTGCCTTCCACCACCTGGCAAATGGGTTTGCCCCATGAAGAATACATAAAGCTTTAAAATATCCCCCTTTAATTTCTCTTTTGCACACACAAAAAGATGAAAGGCAGAGTTCTGATTGATATCACTTGAAGTCATGCTTGGTCAATGTTGCGTAAACTATGTGAAGCACCTGTAGGGTTGGAGGCTGATAGAATCCTTTGTAGCCCCTACTACAGGAAGAAAAGAGCTCAGTCCTTTTCTGTCTGCTTTTCTTGAAGCTGAAGGTAGAGTTGACTCCAGTTGAGTTATGTGCCCAGGAAGGTAATTAGACTAACATCATAATGGGAGAAGCAAATCACTTTCATTGGTGAAGGCTTTTTCTGTGTTCTGTAAATTTCACCATATCCTGATTTCAACCAGCCTGACAGACTTGTGGTGCAAATTAATTTACATTAACAGTGATTTCACTGATACATGTCTCTGCCCACATAACAAATGAAATCCAGCTGCCTCTTTAAAGCTTACAGACTTTATTTGCAAGTCACCTTTTAGCAGCTCACTGGAATTCATAGATATTCATCAGATTTCCATTCACTCATGACCTCTTTGACAAATACTGGAGGCGGGGGTGTTGTTGGAATAAGGTGAAAAGAACTTACCTATTTTCCTTGTACAGAAGCACCACAGGCAGATTTTTTTTTGTTTGTTCTTCCACTGTAAGGAAATTCTTTTAAAAAGAACTTTAGAAATACAAGAGATTTATACCTTTTAGCATTCATCATTAACCGTAACATTCACTAATTAAATAAAGAGTTCTTGATTTAGACTTCCATAATCAGGACATATTTATTCTACTGAGAAAACATAAATATTGTCTTTAATTTCTATAATCTGTGATTAAAAACTGATTTCATGGGGTGCCTGGGTGGTTCAATTGGTTAAGCTTCTGCTTTCAACTCAGGTCATGATCCTAGTGTCCTGGGATTGAGCCCCACATTGTGCTCCCTGCTTCGTGGGGAGCCTGCTTCACCTTCTCCTTGCTGCTCTTCCCGCTTATACTCTCTCTCTCTCTCTCATTGTCAAATAAATAAATAAAAATAATCTTAAAAAAAATTTTTTTTAAATATAAACTCTCTTCATCATGGATACTCTTGTACTTATATCCATCCAAAAAACAAATGGCTTCTGATACAACTTTTTAAAGAATGAAATAGCTATCAAGACATACAGGCTTTCAAGATGTCATGTGATCTCTTTGACCATACCATAGAAATCTGAAATAATGGCTAAGAGACGCATTTCCATTCCTTATAAGTGATCTAGTCCAGGCATCGGCAAACTAAAGCCAAATCTGTCCCACTGACCCTTTTTGAATGGCCCATGAGCTAAGAATAATTGTTTGTATTTATAAAGAGTGAAAAATAAAGTTAAAAGATAATAAAATTTTAACATAAAAAGATATGGAATTCAAATGTGAGTAATGGTTAGTGTCCAATGTGTCCATCAGGGTTCTGCCATACCCATCCATTTACTTCTTGTCTATGGCTGCCTGCAGGCTTAACTGGCAGCTCTAAGCATTTGCACCAGAGATGATCTGGCCCGCAAAACCTAAAATATCTTTTATCTTTACGAAACACATGTGCAGATCCTGATTTTAAAAAAGAATGGCCCTCTTTGATACGTATTACATGGAGACTGTGTGTTATACGCAAACAATGAATCATGGAACACTACATCAAAAACTAATAAGCTAATGAGGTACTGGTGACTAACATAACACAATAAAAAAAGTTATAAAAGAAAGATAAAAAAAAACAAAAAATTTCCCTCCTTGAAATAGTCTTCTATATGCCATTCTGACTGACAAACAGTACCAGTTTTAGGCGGTAATGTGTGTGTTTGGTGAAGTTGGTCTTTTGACTCCGTTTCTCTGCCTTCTTGCCTTGTGTGGGCTGGTTTCTCCTATGTTCCCACCCATCCTCCCTTCAGTACCCTCCCATTCCACCACAGATGGGCTAAGGCTTTCCACCTTCTGGTTGCACTCAGAGAAAAGTGGGAGGACTGAAGAAGATGCTCAGAGATTGGGATGTGGTTAGCTTTGAAGAAAGAGGAAGAGATCCACAAGCTAAAGAATTGTAGGTGACCTCTAGAAACTCAAAAGGCAAGGAAACATTCTCTTCTAGAGCTATCAGAGAGGAACATGGCCCTGTCAACACTCTTAATTGTATCCCCATGAGATAAAGACTTGTAACCTGCAGAACTCCATAATAAGTTTGTGATTTTTTTTTTTTTTGGAAAAAAATTGTAGTACTCTGTTACAGCAGCATTAGAAAACTAATTAGATGGATAGATAGAAATAAAATATTATATGAGATGATATTTATCTAGATAGGCATAGATATAGATAGATATTGATGTGAATACAGAATTAAATGTAGATATTTCAGCAGATGGTATTTTAGCAGAATTTAATGTTGCCTCTACCTTTTTGTGTGTAATGCCTTAGCTTTAATTTAAAATAAACAGTTTTGGCCATTTTAAAGATATTTTGACCTTCATCTGGTAATTTTTGGGGCAAAAAGAATAGTCTTTTCTCAAAGAACCCTTGATCACACCTTACAGTGTAAGAATTTGTGTTATGTGAGATCTGCAGTAGGCATCATTACAGATGCCTAAGGTAGTTCTGTGAGAATATCTTTTCCTCAAATATTTACTCAGTGTCTGACTTTTGATGTGTAATAGGGACTATGTATGTTTATCTTAATATTATTTTACAATCTTAGAATGGAAAGGCTGAAAAAAATGTTGGAGGTCTGCCATCTATGAAAGGTTTAAAAATTGTTCAAGATTTGGGGAAATGATTGACTTACCCATTTTAGAGTTCATATGAACAGCTTTATCACCTTCTACCTATTTCCTGCAATTTTATATGTGGCTATGATAATTGGAAAAATGAAATAAATTGCCTTTAGTGTTTCACAATAAAGAGGACTAGTTCTTGCATTGAGCATATTCACCTGATAAAGCAATATTCTTTCTTTTAATTATGACTTCGTTTATTCTTGTCTGTTTATATTTTAAAAAGCATATGCGACTATAACTATCAGTGACTCATACTATTATTTTAAAAACTTTGTAAATACTGTCTTTTATTTCAAAAATAAGACATACTTGTTTAAAATTCAAACTATTGTGGGTGCCTGGGTGGCTCAGTTGGTTAAGCATCTGCCTTCAGCTCAGGTCATGATCTCAGGGTCCTGGGATAGCACCCTGCATTGGGCTCTGTGCTCAGCAGGGAGCCTGCTTCTCCCTCTCCTGCTGCAGTCCCCCCACCCCTGCTTCTGTGTGCTCTCTCTCTTACTCTCTCAAATAAATAAATAAAATGTTTAAACAAATAAAAGATTTTTTAAAAGAAAAAAAATTCAAACTATTGCAAAATCCTTTAACTTAAATGAAAGTTTCTTCTCTACTTGAGTCTTTCCCTCTTTAGGTGTAGTCACTGTTAAGACTTTACTGCATATCCTTCCAGACATTTAAAAAATAACAGCCTAGAATAGTTATAGGAGGGTTATTGTTTTTTTTATTAATTTAAAGATAATTATTTTAAAGGAGCCTGGGTAGCTCAGTCAGTTGAATGACCTGGTTTTGATTAGATCTCAGGTCATGATCTCAGGTTTTAGGGTCCTGAGATCAAGCTCTGGGTGGGGTTCTATGCTCAGCAGGGAGTCTGCTTGATATTCCCTCCCCTTTCCTCTCTGTCTGTTCCTAACCTGATTCGTGTGAACCCATGCTCTCCCTCTCTCTCAAATAAATAAATAAATCTTTAAAAATTAAAGGTAATTATTTTATAATATATTGTTCTATATGTTGCTGTTTTCCTATAACAATATATCAAAATACATCTTTCCATGTCAAGTCAGATTAGACAAATATTAATCATTTAAAAGGTGCTGCATAGAGGCATCTGGGTGGCTCAGTGGGTTAAGCCTCTGCCTTTGGCTCAGGTTATGTTTTCAGGGTCCTGGGATTGAGCCCTACATCCAGCTCTCTGCTCAGCAGGGAGCCTGCTTCCTCCTCTCTCTCT
>RCUC01125655.1:0-28408 GCA_003697995.1 Taxidea taxus jeffersonii | reverse complement strand
AAAAAAAAAAAAAAAAAATAAAATAATCCATTTACTTAAACTAAAATAAGCAAACAAACAGACAAGAAAAACCAATTCACCCATTTCTCCCAACCACCTCCTCCACCTCTGGTAAACATCAATCTGTTCTCTGTATCTATAAATTTGGTTTATTTATTTTTTATTTTTAGATTCCATATATAAGTCAGGTCACATGGTGTTTGTCTTTCTCTCATTTTTTCATTTAGCATAATGCCTTCAGTATCCATCCCTGTTGTTGCAAGTGACAATAGTTCATTCTTTTTTATAGCTGAATAATATTCCATTCACTGTTTCTTTATCCATTCATCTATTGATGGACACTTAGGTTGTATCCATATCTTAAATATTATGAATAATGTTGCAGTTAATATGGGGATGCATATATCTTTTTGAAATAGGGTACTAGTGTTTTTGTTTTCTTCAGATAAATACCCAGAACTAAAAATGCTGGATAATATGGGATTTCTATTTTTAATTTTTTGAGGAACATTCATATTGTTTTCCATAGTGGCCCCACCAATTTACATTCTCACCAACAGTGAACAAGGGTTCCCTTTTGTCTACATCCTCACTGACACTTGTTATTTCTAGTATTTTTAATGGTAGCTACTCTAACATATGTGAAGTTATATCTCACTGTGGTTTTGACTTGCATTTCCCTGATGATTAATTATGAAGAATATCTTTTCATGTACCTTTGGCTATCTGCATACTTTCTTTGGAAAAAATTTCTATTCAGATCTTCCACGCATTTTTAATCAGTTTTGATTTTTTTTTTTTTTTGCTCTTGAATTACAAAATTCTTTATTTGAATGTTGGCCCTTATCAGACATGATTTGCAAATATTTTCTCCATTTAGTAGGTTCCCTTTTATTTTGTTGCTTTTTATCCTCTTTTTTTTTCCTGTGATGGTTTCCTTTCCTTTTCAGTGTGCTATAGTTCCACTTGTCTATTTTTGCTTTTGTTTCTTTTCCTTTTGATGCCACATTTAAAAAATCATCACGAAGACTATATGAAGGAGTTTACCACCTATGTTTTCTTTTAGGAGTGTTAAAGTTTCAGGTCTTACATTTAAGCCTTTAATCCTTTGAGCTAATTTTTGTGTATGGTATAAAATACTGGTCCAGTTTCATACTTTTACATTTGGCTGTCCAATTTTCCCAACATCAGTTATTGAAGAAACTGTCCTTTCACCATTGTATATTGTTGGCTCCTATGTTGTAAATTAATTGATCATATATCCATGGGTTTATTTCTGGGCTATTTTGTCCCATTGTTCTGTGTCTGTTTTTATGTCAATACCACACTGTTTTAATTATTACAGCTTTGTAATTTACTTTGAAATCAGGGTGTGTGGTGGCTTGAGCTTTGTTCTTTCTCAAGATTGCTTTATTGGGTGGCACCTGGGTGGCTCAGTGGGTTAAGCCTCTGCCTTTGGCTCAAGTCATGCTCTCAGGGTCCTGGAATCAAGCCCTGCATTGGGTTCTCTCCTTGAGAGGGAGCCTGCTTCCCCCATTCTCTCTGCCTGCTACTCTGCCTACTTGTGAACTCTCTCTCTCTCTCTCTCTCTCTGTCAAATAAATAAAATCTTTCAAAAAATTGCTTTATTGGGAATAATCTTTAATTGGAAGTGAACAAGGTACTGTTAGATATCAATTCTAACTGGGTATAATCCTAAACATAACTTCTTTTCCCCAAGAAACAGGAAACAATACATGTGAATAAAAATTACAAACTACAAAATGATGCATTGAATATACCCAGCCGGTGTCACAAGTACAGTCAGTGGGCTCAAATACTCACACTATGAAATAAGTCAAGCAATGAAGTTATAGGCACAGAATTCTGATGCACCATGCCAGAATGCTCAGATTAAATTTCCAGCCAACATTCAACTATTTTATACAATGTAGTCAAATATCTGGAGATTTAGTATTCTGTTTTGTTTTGTCTTCTTTTGTTTTAATAAACTTTATTTCTTAAAGTTTTATATTTAGAACAAAAATTAAAGGAAGGTACAGATTTTCCATACACCCCTGCTCTGCATACATCATCTCCTCCCCCACTATCAATATCCCACATCAGGGTGGTATATTTGTTACACTGTTAAGCCTACACTGATACATCATTGTCATCCAGAGTCCATAGTTTACATTAAGTTTCACTTTTGGTAACATCCAGTCTACCAATTTTGACAAATGCATAATTGCATGTATCACCATTATAGTATCATGCAGGATAGTTTCAATGCCCTAAAAAAATCTTCTGTATTTGACCTATTCATCCCTCCTTCTCCCCTAACCTGGGCAACCACTAATCTTTTTACTGTCTCCATAGTTTATCTTTTTGAGAAAGTCATATAGTTGGAATCACATAGAATGTTGCCACTCCAGATTCACCTCTTTCCTCCATATCTTTTCATAACTTTATTACTTCTTTTTAGTGTGAAATTATGTTCTATTGTCTGAATGTACCACATATTATACTTCACCTACTGAATGATATCTTGGTTGCTTCCAAGTGTTGCCAATTATGAACAAAGCAATCATTAAACAATAAAAGCAATTATAAAAATTCATGTTGTTTTTTTGTGAACATAAGTTTGAACTCATTTGGGTAAATACCAAGTAATACAAGTGCTGAATCATGTGGTAAGAGTATGACTTTTCATCTACATATCTTTCATGAGGTGCCTGTTCATGTCTTTTGCCCATTTTTAAGTTGTTCATTTCTTATTGTTGAATTTTAAGAGTTCTTTGTATATTCTGAATAACAGTCCTTTATCATCTATGTTTTCTGCAAATGTTTTCTCCCAGTCTGTGGCTTGTCTTTGAATTTCAATACTGTAATAGCATTTGAAACTTTCCAAGTCAAATACCAAAATGATTGGTCAATTTTTATTTTTTTACTTTTTCAGATATCTGGGTGTGTCCACATGTAGGCACAGACTGCATTATAGATAAACTAAATAAACTTTACATCCTTTTTTCTCTTTGCAAAAACAAAGAAAATAATGCATATGGGAGTAGGGGAGGAAGAAATGTCATTGCTTTAATATTGACCCTCTATGGAGCATTTTTAGATCTTTCCCTTAATCATAACTGACCCCAGTTAAATTTTAATACCATAGATATGCTGTATATCTATTTATGCACTGTATGTATATCTGCATTTATACATTAAAAAAGCAAGATGTTTTTCCCTTTCCCCAAAGCCAAATTGTTACCACTTTGAGGACAATATTATCTCTGTTGAAAGTATACAGATTAATGTTTTTAGAGAAAGATTTTTGAGGGGTCATACATGGTTCTGAGATTTTATCTTAAATTTTGATTACACTGAGTATAAACAGTCTATCAAATCAACTCTGTTAGGAAAGAAAAATAACTAACAAATTTGCAGTACCAATATATGGGGCCCAAAGTTTTCTCTTGTTTCTTGATTTTCCACCAAAACTTTAGCTGATTCAAAAAGCAGGGAAATAAACCAAACAGTGTGATTTGCCCATGGTACAGAGGGATATACTCCCAACACAGAAGAATTGCTGATGAACGGAAAGATGTTGGGGCACCTGGGTGTCTCAGTGGGTTAAGCCTCTGCCTTTGGCTCAGGTCATGATCTCAGAGTCCTTGGATCGAGTCCCACATTGGGCTCTCTGCTCAGCAGGGAACCTGCTTCCTCCTCTCTCTCTCTCTGCTTGCCTCTCTGCCTACTTGTGATCTCTCTCTGTCAAATAAATAAATAAATCTTTTAAAAAAAAGAAAGAAAGAAAGGAAAGATGTCAAAACCTAGAGAAGTTCAAAGACACAGTTCCTGGACTCTGCTGCCTGTGGAATCCTGAATGGCAGAGACCCATCCATGTTTAGCAGCCAGATGTAACTCAATCAGATTTTGAATCCAAGACTTCTTGACATGCAGTCTCCCAAACTACTAAAGTATTTTAACAACTACAGACAGCATGGAGACAGAAAAAATTAACTCATGTGGATCTTAATCTCTTCATCATATTTAGAACTGACAAAAAACTTTTTGGGTATTACAAACCTATTAGAGTCTTGCTTGCCTTTGCCATTTGCTAAAACTCATAGTTGGTTTTCTTGTTGCTTCTATTGTTTATTTCTTCTTAATTCCTAGAAATAAAACACCACTTATTAAGATTAACTTTTGACATTTTTACAGATAAATGTTATGAACTTGTCTAATAATTCTTGTGTGGTATGAGTAAGTCATCATATACAAGTCATCTCTTCTACCTTTGAAGCTCATATACTATGAGAGAGTTTGCATTATCTATAGTTTTTAATTTATGTCCTAGGCTTATGATAGAAAATTTTCCAGGAATATATTGTACATTGATTTTAACACAGTATCACTGATATAGCTTTTAAGACTTTTAAAAATTAAAGACAAAATTTAATTAAAAATTCGACCACATGTTGTCTATTGGTGAAGATAAGCCAACTGGAATTTAATCAGGATTTTGCAGAGTTCAGGTGGCATTTGTGAATGAAATTATAATCATGCTGGAACACATTCCTTTCTCTGACTAGCAAATTTCTGTGGAAATTGATTGTAAGATGCAAACAAATATCAAAAACATTAAAATGTTATTATACATATTAGATTCAAAGAACTACAGTGTGTCTTTGAACATTGCCTCTATTTCAATTATTGTTAGATATCTCTCAGGAATATAGGAATATGTCACTTATTTATTCCCAAGCTGCTCTCTGTTTCTTGTACTCCTTGTTCATTATTTTCTCATACTTTTTTCATCTTTCCTCTTCATTCTCTGTTTGGTGATGGTGGTAGTGTGGGAGATAGGATCTATGAGTATGATTGGTCTCTTCGAGTTTTATTAAAGTGTCTTATTAGATACAAAATATATATGACTGGAAAGATTCTCATAGACATTTATTAACTCAAAATTAATAGCACATTTTATGCTTTATGTCTCCCACTAAAAAGAAAGAGAAATAAAAGACAAAAATAGTCATCCCAACAGTGGTAGTGGGCTAGAGCAACAACAGAAGAGAGACACACACAAGCTGGAGAGTCAGTACAAATTTTCCTGATGCCCTTATTTTTAAGAGTTGGAGCTGGTTTCATAGTTTGCATGATTCCATTTAATTTTCTCTCTTGGTGTGTCATCTATGCTCAATTGTTTAGTTCTTTTGGTGGTTGTCTCAGGATTTATAATATATATTATTAAATAATCAAAGTTCACCTTCAAAGAACACTCCACAGCTTCTTGTATGGTACACTTACCCTGAAACAGTTTTCCCAGTTCTTCCCTTCAGGCTCTTGTGTTGTTTGACTTACTTATACACATGCTATCATCAGTTATCAGATTGTTTACTAGTGTCACATCAAACAAACTATTATCCTTCAGATCAATAAAGAATAATAAAAATAAAATGTTTTCTTTCCCCCTTCATTTATTCTTTCTTTGATTCTCTTCTTTTTTATAGAATCAAGTTTCCAAGTTATGTCATTTATCTTCTGCCTGAAGAACTTCTTTTAACATTCCTTGAAGGGTAAGTCTCCTTGTAATGAATTTGTCTGCTGGAGAAACTCATTACATATTCTTTACTTTTGAAGGATAATATCACTGGGTATAGATTTCTAAATTGGCAGGTTAGCTTTGCTTTTGCTGTCAACACTTTAAAGATGTCATTACACTCTTTTCTTGCTTTCTGATAAGAAGGCTTCCATAATCTTATCCTTGTTCTCTATAGAAAAGATATTTTTTCCCTTCATTTTCCTTCAAGACTTTATCTTTGTTTCTCTACGGTTTAAATATAATAAGCCAAAGTGTAGATTTTTCTTTTGTATTTATCTTGCTTACTGTTTTTTGAGCTTCCTGGATTTGTGGTTTTATGTGTGTCATTGATTTGTATAGTCCTCAGTTTTTATTACCTCAAATATTTATTCTTCCTCATTCTCTCCTTCTCCTGGTATTCCCATTATGTTTATGTTATACCTTTTGATATTGTCCCACTATTCTTTTTCATTGAGTTAATTAATTTATTATTAGTTGTTATGTAAATATAGTTGACATGAAATATTATATTAGCTTCTGGTGTAGAAATAATGATATGATAGTTATATACATTACAAATGCTCACCATGGTAAGTGTTGTTGCCATCTTTCACTATATGAAGTTATTACAATATTATTAACTATATTCACTATGGTGTAGTTTTTATCCCGGGGACTAGTTTATTTTATAACTGAAATTTTCCCACTATTCTGAAATGTTCTGTCTGGGTTTTTTCCCCCCTCCTTTTCTTTGCATTTCAATTTGAGGTGTTTCTACATAGTCTAAATAGCTTGAGTCTCCTAAGCCCATTAAATGCATTTTTCATTTCTTTTTTTTTTTAAGATTTTATTTATTTATTTGAAATTGAGAGAGAGTGAGTGAGGGGGAAGGAGAGGAAGGGAGAATCTGAAGCAGACTCTGCACTGAGCACAGAGCCTGATGTGGGGTTTAATTGCATGACCTGAGATCATGACCTGAGCCAAAATCAAGAGTTGGACACTCAATTGAATGAGCCACCCAGGTGTCCCAGCATTCTTCATTTCTTTTTTTTTTAAGAATTTTTTTAAAAGATTTTATTTATTTATTTGGCAGAGATCACAAGTAGGCAAAGAGGCAGGCAGAGAGGGGGAAGCAGGCTCCCTGCTGAGCAGAGAGTCTGATGTGGCTCCATCCCAGGACCCTGGGATCATGACCTGAGCCGAAGGCAGAGTTTTTAACCCACTGAGCCACCCAGATGCCCCATGCATTCTTCATTTCTGTTACGTTTTAATATCTAGAATATCAGTTCTTTCTTATAATTTCCATCTCTCTCTGGACCATATCCATTTGATTTACAAGTTGTATATTTTTTCCCATTAAAGTCCTTAACATACTAGTCATCATTATGTAAAGTTCTTTGCTGATAATTTCAACGTCTATGTCATATCTAGAATTGACTCTGATGTCTTGTCTCTTTAGATAGTATTTTTTCTTCTCTTGGAAATTTTTTTCTAATTGTTTTGTTGAAAATTGAACATGTTGTATCTTTAATATGTACTAAGTTTACATAAGCCTTGTGTGTGAAGATTTAATCTGGCCAGGAGCTGGCTTATGTTTGATGTCTATTATGGCTATAAACATCAGAGGTTTGAAATTCCTCTAATGAACTTGTTTTTTTCACATCTATGGGCTGTAAGGCTTCCCTTTGTTCTATTCCTCTGAGTCTTTGTCTTTCAGGTATAAACCACTGTTTTTATATTAGAGGCTTGTTTGTGTGGTGGTGGATGGGACAGAAGTGCAGCTTTCTATAATCTGTTAATCTTCTAGTGGGCCTGGGTCTTGGAGTGTGGTCTTCTCAAGTATTTCTGTCCTACTTCTAGGATTACAGACCTCCTCCTCCATTCCCTGGCCAGTGTTCCAAATCTACTTCTCTGAAATCCTGCCCCATATACTGAAAGAGGTACTTGAAAACGTTATTTAGTGAAGATAATTGATTCCACTGTAGCACTGTAAATTCTGTGAAAGACTGTCAACTTAACCTCCATATAATTAATTCAATTCTGTGCAGAAACAATTAGGCACCGAACCGAAATAACGGTTTCTATTCTGATTTAGTGTTTTAATTTTCATTTTGGTACTTTTTATTTCATATGTCTCATTTTCAACATTTTTTTTAAATCCAAGTCCATTCTCTTCTTTGGCTTTCTATTCCATTTTCATAATTTATTTCATGTTGTGAAGGATAAAAGTCATCTAAAATGTTCTTTTAATCTTTCATTAGATCTGTTTAAGGTTTATGTTCTTCTCAAGTTTTCCAGATGCTACTCCTATTTTCTTTTGTTACACTGTTGTTGTTTCTTTTCCATATTCTGTAAGTTGCTTTTTTTGTTTTTGCTGTTGTTTACTTACATTCAAACAAGGCAGAATTTGTTTAGATAGAGAGGACATTTATTGCCACAAAGAGTTTTGGATTCCTTTAGCCCTGCCTTCTGCCCACTTATAGAAAAGCAGAATCAGGGACGCCTGGGTGGCTCAGTTGGTTAAGCGGCTGCCTTTGGCTCAGGTCATGATCCCAGCGTCCTGGGATCGAGTCCCACATCGGGCTCCTTGCTCGGCAGGGAGCCTGCTTCCTCCTCTCTCTCTGCCTGCCACTATGTCTGCCTGTGCTCACTCTTTCTAACAAATAAATAAATAAAATCTTAAAAAAAAAAAAAAAAGAATAGCAGAATCATCATTTCAGACCTTAGCTCTCAGAACATGTTTAAATCAGATTGCCTATATCTGAGTCCTAGACACCACAGTGTGGCTTGAGTAAGCTCTGTAAGGTATTTGTTTCACTTTCCACAGTAGTTAAATGAAAGGGTTTTTCTTGGTTTTGTTTTTTGTTTTTAAAAAGGCCGGTACCAGTCTCTACCAGCCTCCACATGATCGGTATGGAAGGAAATTTCTTTTCATTGTATTTTATTTCTCAAATCACAATCAATGTAAACTACCCCTGCATGCAGAACGAACTCCCAAGGATGCTTAATTGTGACTATCTATATCCTTATAATAGATCCTATGTTATGATCCACTAATACATTGAGATTTGCAGACAGAGATAAGAATGTAAATTTCCAATAATAAGTTGGAAAAAAATTCTACTCTTCTTGTGGGAGATAAGTTTAAAGCTCAAAAGTGTAAGAGTAAGAATATACAGAAATGAAATAATGAAATGCAAGGGCCCATTAAACTCATAATTCAAAGAAGGAAATGCATAGTGCCTTTTCTCTATTTTTTTATCATGACATCATCAGCATTATGATGTGTCCTGGCATATTTTGCACTGGCTGATTTACTCTCATCCAAACCTCCTTGGTATGTCTAATTTCAAGGTTTTACTTTTAACTCCCACTTCTTCCAATTTCCTAGTAAGAAATGTTTTGGTGTGTTTAGAGTAAATTAATCACAATAGTTAACTTACTAATAAAATGAAAGACAAATGTCAGGAGTTCCTGAGAGCTTGCATTAAAATAATATTCTTGAGGGATTACACTGTTCTAATACAGTATGAAATGGAATTAAAATAAAGTGTTATAAAAAGTGTTAGATTTAACCTTATAGGGAGGCTATTGGAATTATTTGTTGGGGTCATAGTTACTTTAAGTTGGAAAGTGAAGCTAAAATGAGTCAACACAATTCATGTATACTGGGCCAGGAACTCCATGGGGGAAACAACTGGAAAGGAAAAGGACAGACCATTCATATTTGGAGGACAATTCAAATCAGGGAGAAAAATATGATAGTAGGAGCCACCTGGGTGGCTCAGTCAGTTAAGTGTCTAACTTCAGCTCAGATCCTGATCTCAGGGTGCTGGGATTGAGCCTCACATTGGGCTCCCCACTCAGTAGGGAGTCTGCTTTTCCTTCTCCCTCTACCCCTCCCCCTGCTCATGTGCTCACTCTCTCTCTTTCAAATAAATAAATAAAATATTTTTTAAAAGGTATGATGATAGAAGAGCAATGCCCTTGTGATGGTCACAAGGTCATAGAGAACAGAAGGCAAGCTGAGGACAGGCAGAAGCTGACACCCTGCAACCTCCACTCCACCCCTCACTCCTGGGTGGGACATGTGTGACATTCTTCCAGGAATCTCCCATTTTATGTTAAATACCTTGCTAGAGGGGGAAAAACAACCTTAACCTGAAAATGGCAAGGCCTCAAGGCCTCAGGTATCTTGTAGGTCCTCTTTAGCATATGAAAGTTCCATTGAAACCTCCCTTTTTCCTTACCTCCCCCAACCCCGTTGTATATAACCTGCCACCCATCACAACCCCGGGGCAGCAGCTCTTTCTGCCCACGGATCCTGTCCCGTGCTTTAATAAGTCACCATTTTGTACCAAAGATACCTCAAGAATTCTTTCTTGGTCATCAGCTCCGGACTCCACCCCACTGACCCTCACTTATATTCTAAAACTTCATCACTTGGATTAGATATATGTCTAACTGCTCATGAAACCAACCATTTTCCATGACTAAGACTTTCTCACCACTTATACAATCTTCTGTTATTTGATCACATCATCTGTAATTTGTCTTCACATATATGGGAACCAACCACCTTAAGCAGAGCTCCATTCACTTACTAAAATCACAAGGTACTCGAGGCTTTCGTCATCATGAAGTGTTCAGTCTAACTATATGAATCCATAACATACTTAATAGCCTTAAAACAATACCCATTTATGAGCTTACAGTTCTGTATATAGATATCTGGGTACACATAGGCTGGTTTTATGCTCCAGGTATCACAAGGCCAAAATCCAGATTTAGTCAGGCTGGGATCTTGGATCTTACTTGGAAGCTGTAGGATTTTACCTAGAATCTACTTCCAAGCTCATTCAGGTTTTTGACAGAATTCAGTTCCTTATAGTTGTTGGACTGAGGGTCCTGTTTCCCTTCTGCCTGGTTGAGATCTTTTCATAATTCCTAGATTCACTCAATGTTCCTTGCATGAGGCCCCATCCATCTTCAAGCCAGTAACAGTGTGTCAAATCCTTATCATGCTTCACATTCCTCTGACTTTTTTGACTTCCTCCTTGCCAGAGGCCAATAAAAAGCTCTCTGCTTCTGCTTTTAAGGGCTCATGTATCAGATCTGGCCACCGAGATAATCTCCCTATATAAAGGTCAACCATAACATAACAGAGTTAGAGGAGTGATATCTATAATCACAGCTACCAGGAGTTAGGGCACAGACTCTTTTTATGTTATACAAACATACATATTCAATGTCTTATACAATATTAGAATTTAATCCCTGTGGGAGAGCAAGTTACTGCAGTCAACAAAGGCCAGACAGAGGTAGGAAGTAAGGTAGAAGACAAGAATAAGCAGTTCATTCAGAATATTCAGGAGCCAAAGCAGGTGTGATCTTGCTCTAAAGAAACAGAATATATAGGAGGTCACAAGAGCCATGATTAATACTTCATGCATGGATGAGTTGAAGGGAGACTACCAGAGACATTCTGAGAGGTATGACCCAAGAGGAGGACTGACATCAGAAGCTCCAGAATATTATAATGACCAGGAATGAGCTTTTCTCCCTGTCTGTCTCTGTTTGTTACAGGTGTTCCCATAGCTTACACTTGATACAACATGATTAAAGAGGCCCTGACCATCCTTAGCTCAGATAAATACTTTATAAAGTGTAGAGGTATTTATTCTGGAAATGAATCTGCCACATGAAATGTTTCATGACAGTATTTTATCTCAGTGGAAATAAAATTTCTTGACCCTTAAAGTACCATCAATGTGTGTAGGTAACATGTATTCATTATGCAAGCAAGGTCTATTCCTTTTCTTCTCTTCCCAGCAAACATCAGACTGTTTCTCGGGAAAGCCATCCCTCTCCAAATGAAATGCAGCCCTGTTTCAAGCATTATCTTCTCTACCCCCTTCTCTAGTGGTAAATGATCCTCCTTGTCACAGTGGTAGAATCAGAGATAAGAAATTATTCAGGCCTAAGCTAATTAGTACACTGCATTATTCCAGGTTCGACAGGAAGAAACATGAAATCTTTTGTTCCTTGTTTGGAAAAAGAAAATATTTCTCTCTTGCTTTTTACAGGTTTGTGCATGTAAGTTAAGGACATTTTATTACCACCAAGGAAGCCAGTCTGAGGGTAAAGCCATTACATGGATAAAGTAATGAATAAACTACAGCAGGGAAAGGGAACTGAAGCCCTCATCAAACTGCGCCCAAAGCCTATTGTAGCTTTGAAGTAAGCCAATACATTTCCATGTAATTAAAGCTAGTTTGTATTCTACCCTCTTATTTGTAACTAAAAGCATACAGCCCGATACAGTAAGGCATATAAAAATGAAGAAAAATAAGAATAAAGTTTAAATACATAAGATCTGATTTTTTAGTGTCTTTTTGTACTGTGATTATAAAATATAAAGTATTCCAGTTTCTAACAGTACTTTCAATGGAAGCCATTACATTTAAAGTGGAGAGCATTTTGTTAATGCAGAGCAAAACTGCTGTAAAATTAAGTTTGAGAAAGAAGTAAGGGAGAAAGAAAACTTTCAATTTCTTAACTCACTGCAGGGGAAGTAATTTCCATTTTCATTTTACCAATATTTCCTCATTACATTTGATTTGTTAGCAATGAAGGATGCTTCCATTTTTCAACTGTTCTGCAATCTCTATTGCCAGTACATGCACATATGTAAGTTAGTATTCTGGTGCTGGTAATAAAGTGCTTGCAGCCCACCTACATAATATTCAAATTGCCCTGCCACTATGAACACTCATTTTTTCCTGGGTGCTAAGTTCAGATATCACATTTGTCAAATGGTATAATCATCTTCTCACCTGAAGACAAGAGCCTGGGGAAATTTGCAACTGCCAGTCAGCACTTACCCAGCAAAACTTGTTGAAGTCTAAGATGGTCAAAAGGCACACACCATGAAAGATATGTAAGCAATCACTCATTTTTAAAATTAGCTGAAAAGCTCAAGTTTTTTGGCTCATCAGCATTAAGAGACATTAGAATTTATAGCCTAATTTGAAAACTCCTTCAATATGAAGAAAGCAGACAAAACTGGATTGAAATGTGTGAGCCAGAAAGTTAAGCCCTTCAAACTTTAGCAATCTTAGGTCTCTGGGTTTTCATCCGTAAGACTAACATAATAGTACCTACTAAATAGAGTGGTTATGAGGATAAAATGAAATCCTATAATGTGTTTCCAAAATAAAGTTCGATGTAGATTTAAAACTGAAATATCTATGTAGAGTTACAGTTAAAACATTTCATGTGAAACAGGAGACTACATTTAGTACAATTGTTCTAGGTAGAACATAATGTTCTAGGAAGAAGGTAAATTATTCATCATTCTCAGGGCACTTGTTTCCCCCTATGTTCCACTTTTGCATCTTTTGGACATATTGCTGTCTATGAAAAGCAAGTTCAGAGAGAGAAGTAAAGGCACAAACATTGACCTTACTGATGTGCAACAAATACCTCTATTCAAGTCCCAAACCTCTAGCTAAGGCTTGGAATGGGCTAAATGTCATCTCTGTTGCTGATAACCTGAGCCCTAGGTCTAAGAATATTCAGCTTATATTTCCAGTAATCAGCCCTATGGACTTATACTAGAGAACCACTTAGGATTATCTACAGCTAAACTGAGGTCACCTCTCAACACAGACACATAAGTACTCCTCTTTTCCACAGATCCCTAGGATACCACTAATCATTTTTCCATTTTCATGCTTCCAGTGCTCATTCTGCTTGCTGGAGCTTATGGAAAGCTCACCAAAGATTCTTCTGCTATCCTACATTCCCAGACCTGGTAGTCTGGTAGGGAGGGTCACATGACTAGTTGTGAACAGCAACCTAGGAGAGATGATGATATGTGTCATTTCCAAGTCAAAGCCCTGAAAAGATGGTACATGACTGTATTTTGACTGCCAGTTACATTCTAAATGGTGCAACCTCTATCAGCCTGAGTTCCTAAGTGATCATGTGGAGCACAGGGCCCAATAAACTCACAGTGTACATGCAGCCTAAGTGAGAAATAAATATTTATGTTTTGAACAACTGTCATATTGGGATTAATTTGCTATTCCATCATAATCTAATCTATTGAATTAATTTGGAGCTCTTCATTTGAAATGTGAGAAATCATTACCCAAGACTTCCATCTCTTTATTGCTCAAAAAGCAGATATAGAGGTCATTTTCATTTCAGGGATTTTAATGCTAATCATTGTGTATGCAATATGTAAATATTGGTTGAGATTTTTAAAGGCTGGGCCAAGATACAGAAACAGAAAAGTATTGGATGAATACTGGAAACTTAAAATTATGCATATAATTTGTTAGAAGAGAAACAGATGTGTCTTTTTGCTCTTCAATGAAGAGGATCACTAAAAAAGTGAAGGAAGCTGGAAGGAGCAGAGAAGTGATGGAGGAGATAATTAAAGTAGACCAGACTGTGGTTAACCTTGACTGTCAGGGTAAAAAGTTGGACTTGATAATGGAAATTTCACATGAATTATGAGGGCATTTAACATTAAGAAACAGGGGGTGCCTGGGTGGCTCAGTGGGTTGAGCCTCTGCCTTTGCCTCAGGTCATGATCCCAGGGTCCTGGGATCGAGCCCCGCATCGGGCTCTCTGCTGGGCAGGGAGCCTGCTTCCTCCTCTCTCTCTCTGCCTGCCACTCTGCCTACTTGTGACCTCTGTCTGTCAAGTAAATAGATGAAATCTTAAAAAAAAAAAAAAAAAGAAACAGAACACTAGAGTACAGTCAACTGAATAAATAGTGATGTATTTTTCTCATATAAGAATTCTTTATGCAGGATTCAAGATGGCAATGCAGGAAGACTCTGAACTCATCTCCTCTATGGAATACACCCAATTACATTTATTAACAGAACAATTCTTCCTGAAGAAGAACTGAGGGCTGACTAAACAGTTACATTTAGTAACTTTAAACAAAGATAGAGTGAATGGCATAAGAATAGCAAGAGAGACAGAAACATGTCATGGTTTAAAAGAGTACAGTCACAGCTCTATGCAATTAGCAGAAGTCACCAAACACACACGTCCGCACATATACGCAAGACGACTCCTTCACATTTAGAAGGTAGTAGCTGCTTCACCTAATCCACAGAAACAAAAACAGAAAGTCAAGCCAAATGGGGAGATAGAAGAATATGCTCCAAAAGAAAGAACAACAACAATAACAACAACAAAAAACTAGAAAAGAAACTGAATGAAAGAGAGATAAGCAGTATGCCTGGTAAAGAATTTAAAGTAATGACCATATAGATATTTAGTGGGCTGGAGAAAAAGAATGGAACAACTCAGTAAGACCTTCAATAAAGAGACAGAAAATATTGGGGCACATGGGTGGCTCATCTGGTTAAGTATCTATCTGACTCTTGATTTCAGCTCAGGTCATGATCTCAGGGACATAGGATGGATACCTGCATAGGGCCCCATGCTCAGTGGGTAGTCTGCTTGAGATTTTCTCTATCCTTCTGTGTCTCCCCACCATCCCTAAAATAAATAAATAAATATTTTTAAAAAGAGATAGGAAATATTAAAAAGAACCGATCAGAGTTGAAGAACACAATAACTGAAATAAAATACACATTAGAGAGAATCGACAGTAGATTAGAAGATGCAGAAGAACCTATAAGCAATGTAAAAGACAAGGTAATGTAAATCACACAAATTGAACAGCAAGAAGAGAAAAGAATTTTTTAAAATGAGGATAAATTAAGAGATCTCTTAGGCAACATCAAGCAAACAAATATTCGAATTATAGGAGCCCCAGAATAAGGAAGAAAGAAAGGTATAGAAAACTTATTTGAAGAAATAATAACTAGAAACTTCCTTAACCTAGGGAAGGAAATAGATGATATTCAAGTCTAAGAAGCATGAGAGTTCCAAACAAGATGAACCCAGGGAGTTCTACACCATGCACATATTAATTAAAATGTCAAAGGTTAAAGATAAAGAGAAAATCTTAAAAAGAGAGATACAAACAATTACCTATAAGGAAAACCCTATACGCTCTCAGTTGATTTTTCAACAGAAGCTTTGCAGGCCAGAAGAGTGTGGCATGATATATGCAAAGTGCTGAAAGGAAAAAAACAAACAAACAAAAACACAGCGGCAACCAAGAATACTCTACCCAGGAAGGTTATCATTCAGATTTGAAGGAGAGATAAAGTTTTTCAGACAAACAGAAGGTGAAGGCTTTTATCATCACTAAATTAGTTTTACAATAAATGTTAAAGGGGCTCAAGTGGAAAAGAAATGGCTATAATTAGACATAAGAAAACTATTAATAAAAAGATGTAAGGGGTGCCTGGGTGGCTCAGGGGGTTAAAGATTCTGCCTTCGGCTCAGGTCATGATATCAGGGTCCTAGGATCGAGCCCTGCTTCATCGGGCTCTCTGCTCAGTGGGGAGGGAGCCTGCTTCCCCCTCCTCCTTCTCTGTCTGCCTCTCTGCCTACTTGTGATCTCTGTCTGTCAAATAAATAAATAAAATCTTTTTTAAAAAGATGTAAAATATGATGTAAAATACATAAAATGTGGAGTAAGGAGTGAAAAAAGAAGAGAAGGGGAAAAGAAAAAAGAGGATTTTTTCTTTTATTTTTTAATGTGTTTGAACTTAAATGACAATCAAATTAATATAGACTGCTATTTACTAGGGATTTTACATGTGAGCTTCATGGTAACCAAAACCCCAAAACCTATGATTGATACAGAAAAACAAAGAGAAAGTAAACCAAATAAAACACTGTAGATGCTAATTGGTTACAAAGAAAGAAAGAAACAGAAGAAGAAAGGAAGAAGAACTACAAAAACAACCAGAAAGCAAAATTTAAAAATGGCAATAAGGAGTGCCTGGGTGGCTCAGTGGGTTAAGGCCTCTGCCTTCAGCTCAGGTCATGATCTTGGGGTCCTGGAATTAAGCCCCACATTGGGCTCCCTGCTTGGCTTGGAGCCTGCTTCCCCTTCTCTCTGCCTGGCTCTCTGCCTAGTTGTGATCTGTCTGTCAATAAATAAATAAATAAATAAATAAATCTTAAAAATGGCAATAAGTTTACCTATAAATAATTATTTTATATGTAAATGACCTAAATGCTCCAATCGAAAGACATAGAATGGTGGAATAGCTCATCTATATACTGCCTATAAGAGACTCATCTCAGACCTATACAGATACAGACCGAAAGTGAAGGGATGGGGGAAAAAATGCGCCATGCAAATGGAAGTTATAAAAAAAAGGGGGGGGCAGAGTAGCAAAACTTATATCAGACAAAATGATTTTTTTTTAGATTTTATTTATTTATTTGACAGAGAGAGAGATCACAAGTAGACAGAGGAGCAGGCAGAGAGAGGGGGGGAAGCAGCCTCCCTGCTGAGCAGAGAGCCTGATGTGGGGCTCGATCCCAGGACCCTGAGATCATGACCCGAACCAAAGGCAGAGGCTTAACCCACTGAGCCACCCAGGTGCCCCCAGACAAAATGATTTTAAAACAAAGATAGTAACACAAAACAAAGAAGGGCATTATATACTGATAGAGGGCTCAGTCCAACAGGAGATTATAACATTGTAAATATTTACTCATACAACACTGGGGCACCTAAATACAAAAGGCAAACATTAATGGGCATAAAGACAAAAACTGATGGTAATACAATTATAGTAGGGGACATCAACCTTCCTCTTACATCAATGGATAGAGCATCCAAACAGAAAATTAACAAGGAAACTATGTTAATTATGTTTAAATAACATATTGGACCAGATAGATACAACAGATATAATATAAACAGAACATTCCATACCAAAACAATAAAATACATACTCTTTTAGAGTCCACATGGAACATTCTCCAGAAATGATCACATGTTAGTCCATAAAACATGTCTCAATAAATTTAAGAAGACTAAAACCATACCATGCATCTTCTCTGACAACAACAGTATAAAACTAGAAATAAATCACAATAAAAAAACTAGGAAAAACACAAACGTGGAGACTAAACATGATACTAAACAACCACAGGTAAATGAAGTAATCAAAGAAGAAATAAAAAATACATGGACATAAAAATGAAAACACAATGGTCCAAAATCTCTGGGACAGAACAAAGGAAGTTCTAAGAGGGAAGTATATAGTGATACAGGCCTACTTCAAGAAAAAAGAAAAAATGCAAACAATCTAACCTAATCCCAAAAGGAACTAGGAAAAAAATAAAAAAGAACAAACAAAAGCCAAGCTGATTAGAAGAAAGAAAATAATAAAGATCAAAGCAGGAATAAATAATATAGAGACTAAAACAATAGAAAAAAATCAATGAAACCAAAAGCTAGTCCCTTAGAAAGATAAACAAAATTGACACACCTATAGCCAGACTCATCAAGAAAAAAAGAGAAAGAACACATATAAATAAAATCAGAAACAATGGAGAAGTAACAACTGCCACAACAAAAAAAGAAATATAAAAATATACTATAAAAAATAATTTGCTAACAAACTGGACAACCTAGAAAAATGAATAAATTCCTAGAAACATACAATCTTCCAAAACTGAACCAAGGAGAAATAAAAAATCTGAAAAGACTGTTTATAAGTAGCAAAATTGAATTGGTAATCAAACAATTACCAAAAAATAAAAATCTAGGACCAAGTGGATTTACAGGTGAATTATAACAAATATTTAAAAAAGAGTCAACACTTATTCTTTTCAACCTATTCTTAAAAATAGAAGAGGAAGAAAAGCTTCCAAATTCATTCTACGAGGCCAGCATTACCCTGATACCAAAACAAGACAATAAATCACAAAAAAGGAAAACAGCAGGCTAATATTTCTGATGAATAATGATGCAAAAATCCTCAATAAAATATTAGCAAACCTCATACAATACATTAAAAAATGATTCACTGGGACACCTGGGTGGCTCAGTTGGTTAAGCGGCTGCCTTTGGCTCAGGTCATGATCCCAGCATCCTGGGATCGAGTCCCACATCAGGCTCCTTGCTCAGCAGGGAGCTTGCTTCTCCCTCTGCCTCTTCCTGCCACTCTGTCTGCCTGTGCTCGCTCCCGCTCTCTCTCTGACAAATAAATAAATAAAATCTTAAAAAAAAAAAAAGATGATTCACCATGATCAGATAGGATTTATTCCCAGGATGCAAGGATGGTTCAATATTTGCAAATCAAACAATGTCATATACCACATCAATGAAACAAAAGATAAAAATCATATAGTCATCTCACTAGATGCAGAAAAAGCATTTGAATTATTCAACATCCATTCAGGATAAAAACCCCCAACATAATGGAGTTAGAGGGAACATACTTCCACATAAAAAAGGCCATATATGACAAACAGACAGCTAACATCATACTCAATGGTGAAAAACTGAAAGCTTTCCCTCTAAGGTTAGGAACAAAACAAGAGTTTCTACTCTCAGTACTTTATTCAATATGGGAAGTCCTACCCACAGCAAGCAGTCAATAAAAAGAAAAGCATCCATATTGGTAAATGAAGTTAAACTGTCACTATTTTCAGACAACATGATACTATACATAGAAAATCCTAAAGACTCCACTAAAAGCTACTGGAAGTAATAAACAAATTCAGTAAAGTGACACTATACAAACTTAATACCCAGAAATCAGTAGTGTTTCTATATACCAATGACAAAGTTGCAGAAAGAGAAATTTTAAAAATAACACCATCTACAATTGCACTGAAAAGGATAAAATACTAGGAATAAACTTTACTGAAGAGGTTAAAGACATGCACTCTGAAAACTATAAAACACTGACAAAAGAAATTAAAGATGACATAAGTGAAAAAATATTTCATGCTTATGGGTTAGAATAATTATTATTATATTATAATATTAAAAATTAATATTGTCAAAATGTCTATATTCCCAAAGAAATTTACAGATCCAGTGCAATACCTATCAAAATAGCAATAGCATTTTTATAGCTAGAACTAATAATACTACCATTTGTATGGAATTACAGAAGACCCAAAATAGCCAAAGCAATCCTGAGAAAGAAGAATGAAGGTGAAGGTGTCACAATTCCAGATTTCAGGATACACTACAAAGCTGTAGGAATAAAAACAGAATGGTATTGACACAAAAACAGACACAGAGATCAATGGAACAGAATAAACACTCCAGAAATAAACCAATATTTATATGGTCAATTAATCTATGATAAAGGAGACAAGAATACACAATAAGAAAAGGTCTTTTCAATAAATGGTGATTGGAAAACTGAAGACCTACATTTAAAAGAGTGAAATGGATTACTTTTGAACACCATACATAAAAGTAAACTTAAAATGGATTAAGATTTAAACATGAGACCTGAAACCATAGAAATCCTAGCGTAGAACACAGGCAGTAATTTATCTGACATCAACCATAGTAATATTTATCTAGTTATCTCCTAAAGCAAGGGAAACAAAACCAAAAGTAAACTACATCAAATGATACTATCTTGAAATAAAAATCTTTTGCACAACAAACAAAACCATAACACAACCTACTGAATGGAAGAAGATATTTGCAAATGATATATACAATAAGGGGTTAATATCCAAAGTATATAAAGAACTTATATTAATCAACACCAGAAAAACAATCCAACAACAACAACAAAAATGGACAGGAGACCTGAATGGACATTTTTTCAAAGAAGACATAAAGATGGCCAACAAACACATGAAAAAGGTGCTCAACATCACTAATCATTAGGGAAATGCAAATCAGAACCACAATGAGATATCATTTCACTCCTGTCAGAATGGCTAAAATAAAAAAAGACAAGAAAAAAACAGATTTTAACAAAGATGTGGAGGAAAAATTCACCCTCATGCATTACTGGTGGAAATGCAAACTGGTACATCCGCTATGGAATATAGCATAAAATTGAAAATTAGTTTTATAAAATTATAAAATGAAAAATATAAATACCATATGATAAAATTAAAAATATAAATACCATATGATAAAATAATTCCACTATTGGGCATTTACCCAAGGAAAGTGAAAACACTAACTCGAAAAGATATAGGCACCCTATGTTTATTTTAGCATTATTTACAATAGGGAAGGCATGGAAGCTATCTAATTGTACACCAATAGATGAATGGATAAGAAAAGTGTGGTATATTTATACCATGGAATACTATAAAGTCATAACAAAAGATGAGATTGTGCCTCCTGAGACAACATGAATGGACCTAGAGGTTGTTTCGCTAAGTGAAATAAATCAGACTGAAGAAGACAAATAGCATATGATTCTACTCATCTCCCATCCAAGAACTAAGCAGGCCCAACCCTGCTTAGGTTCCGAGAACAGACAAGGTCAGATGCATTCAGAGTGGTATGGACATAGACATATGATTCTATACAACAATGGAATCTAAAAAAATGAATAAACAAAAAGCAGAATCAGAACTAAAAATACAGAGAAGAAACTAATGGTTGCCAGAAGGGAGGAAGTTTGGGGTTGGCAAATCAGGTAAAGGGGAGAGATAGATATACAGTATGGAATTTCTAAGTCATGGGAATAAAAAACACAACATAAGGAATACAGTGGGTGATATTGTAACAGTGATGGAATGGGACAGAGGGTAGCTATACTTGTAGTGAACACAGCCTAATGTATAAACTGTCAAATCACTAAGCTGTACTTCTGAAACTAATTTAACTATGTGTGTCAACTATACTAAAATTTTAAAAAATTAATAAGAAAAAGAATTCTTCAAGGTTAGATCATGTCTTATACAGCTAACTGCTTAAAGATATCAGTAAAGACCCAGGTTCTGTTTGTTTTCCTGTTCTGCCATCCTTAGCATGTGTCTTTTGTCCTAATGATCTCAAGATAGCTGTTACTCTCCAGATGGCAATACTCAACTCAGCCTAGATGAAAAGGAAGAATAAGAAAGGAGTAACATAGATATTTTCCCAAAAATCTTGAGTAGATTTTTATTTTAAATCTGAAGGTCAGAACTGACTCCCCTCAGGTGAAGGAAATTGGAAAAGTGAATATTTTGAATATCTATATGCATCTGAGTTGCATAAAACATATAAAAATGGAAAAGTGGACACTGCATATGCAACTAGCCATGTCTGCCATACCATGCTACCCTACAACCTTAAAGTCTTATACTGAATGTCAAATCCAGGTCCTATCTCCCAAGTTCTGGCTTCTATCAGTGTTCTTTAAAGTTTATATTTTGGATTCATAGCTCATGCCCTTAAAAGCTGTCTAATCATGATTATTATGATCTTGAATGAATTACTGAGAAGCCACTTGTTTTTGAGATTGCTCCCATATGAAATCACCAACAGTTTGTCATTCTTTCTTCCAAGGATGTGTCCAGGACAAAGGCAAACTATATACATTGCCTCATTTTTCACTTAGTGGCTATCCTAGAAATTACACAATCTTTGACTGATTCATTTTAAAGATATTATTTATTTATTTGACAGAGAAAGAGAGAGAGTGAGAGAGGGATCACAAGCAGGTGGAGTGAGAGGGAGAAGCAGGCTTCCTGCCAAGCAAGGATTCCAATATGGGGCACCATCCAGGACCCTGGGATCATGAACCAAGTCGAAGGCAGATGCCTAACGACTGAGCCATCCAGGTGCCACCAATCTTTGATTTATAATTCTCTAATACCATTATTAATTCACAACCAGGAACTTACAACATCTTAATTCCTTTGACCTACACTTCCTGACTCTTGCATTTTGTTGTGTATTTTAATACTATGTATTCAAAACTCTACAAGACTTTACTGTTTTTGTTTACAAATCAACATTCACTTATATTTACCTACATATTTATCTTTTCTGTTGCTCTTAAGTATTTCTTGCATTTCTGAGGATCCAACAGCTTAAAGTCATCCTAGATAAGAGATTCCTTTCAGTATTTCTTTTAGTATGGGTCTCTTGATAATAATACCTCTCAATTTTGGTTTCTGTAAAGATTTCAACTGAAGTTTAGAGGTTGTTTTTTTTTTTTTTTCCTGAACAGAAAATTCTTAGTTGCGAGTTGTTTTCTTTTAGTATTTTAAATATTTCATTCCATTTTCTTCTGGCTTTCATGGTCTCCACTGAAAAATCAACTATCAATCTTACTTTTGTTTCATAAAGATATTTTGGGGTTTTGTTTATTTGTTTTTAATCTCTGAATGTCTTAGCTGCTTTTAGGATTTTTTTTGTCTTTGGTTTTCAGCAGTTTGACTATGTATGTCTAAGTGTGATGGTTTTCTTTGTATTCCTCATACTTGAGGTTTGCGGCATTTCTTCCATTAGTAGCTTTATATCTTCCACCTATATTGAACTGTTCTCAGCGATTTCTAATATCAATTCTGCACTATTTTTCTTCTCTCTTCGAGATTCCATTAACTATGTTAGATATTTTCACTGTGTCCCATAAGACTCTTACAAGTTTTCTGTATTTTTCATCCTTTTCACTCTGTGCTTCTATAAACCTACCTTCCAGTTTGCTAACCATTTCTTCTCTGTCGAAGTCTGCTATTAAACCCAACTACTGAGTTCTTAAGTTATTGTGTTATTCACTTCTAGAATTTCAAACTGATTTTTTTTTCCATTTCAAAAACACTGGTTCTCTGGTGAATTCTTCACACTTAACTCTCTATATATTTCCCCACAAGTTAATCATAAAAATTTTAAAGTCACAAATGGTGACCAATGATCACCATTGAGTATGTTGTTTTTCTCTTAGTTTCTAGTCATGTGATCTTGTCATTTTGCCTATGTGGCAATTAACTAAATGGAAAACATTATGTATGAAAAATTATAGAAGTTATGAGCCATGTTATCTTCCTGTACACAGGGTTCAACTTTTCCTT
The DNA here is from genome assembly GCA_003697995.1 of Taxidea taxus jeffersonii. NCBI lineage: Eukaryota > Metazoa > Chordata > Mammalia > Carnivora > Mustelidae > Taxidea > Taxidea taxus. The sequence continues at coordinate 4,944 of RCUC01125655.1, read as the reverse complement.
TGGCAGTTAATAGTGTGATGCCAATCACCTTAATCCCACTGAGGACTTAGCTCTCTTGAGGTATGATTGCCATTATCTTGAGTTCATTCATAGAAAGTGACCCTCTACTGTTTCCCATGGAGAGTCTGGGTATTCATCAGAGTCTCTCACTCTGGAATGTCCTAATTCTAATCCTTACCACACAACTGCTATCAACCCTAGTCTGCATCTCAAGGGCTTTCTGCTTAGCTTCTTACTCTGCTTAGCCTACCACAGACAGTTTTACAATTACACAGATGTATTGACATAAAAATCAGTGTTGTTGGTTTTAGTTCTTCACCTACCTCTTCTCATTGAGATCCTAGAATCTTAAGTCTCTACAATTTTTTCTCTGTATCCTGCTAGTATCTGTGTTTTTTTCTCCATCTTTCACTAGTAGTTCTCTGAACCTTTAGTTGGGACTCCCAGCCTCTTGGCCTGCACCAAATATCAGCAATGCCTTAAAAATAAAAGTGGTTATAGAATATCAGCTCATATTTGTGCATGAATCCTACTTTCCCAAGATTTTGTCCCCTTAAGTCTTGTTATCCTAGAAGCTGTCTGATGTCTTCAAAGAAAAGTCATTTTTTTGTATTTCATTTAGCTTTCTTAATTGATTTGGCAGGATTTCCCCAAGAAACTTCATCAGAGCCAAAAATAGAAATTCTATCATTGCTTTTCAAATTTAAAGAAATCTTCCAAGTTTTTGGTTTTTTGCTTTATAATACTACAAGAGATTCTAAATCATGGGTGCCTTAGAGATAACATAATTTTCTTCTCTTTGAATGCTAAGCATTTTTGTTCCAGCTACCTTTCAAGTCAAACCTATGTCCACATATTACAAATCAGCTTGTGGGAAAAATAAAATTCAGGCAATGGAATTTTTAAAGGGTTTTTAATGAAATTATATTAGTGAAAAATCAATAAAGTGGATGTTTGGCATTAAAATACTTAAACAGTTAAGAGACTCCTTTTTCTTTCTTTAATGAATTATTCTAACACTCTAAAAATTTAACTCTAAATGTATCTCCATATAATATCAACTTCTACCATGTGGCTAAAATAACAGAAACCAATTCATGGCTAGCATAACCTAAATTCCTATTTATGAGAAATCAAAAATAAGTAGATCATCTTTCTTGAAAATTTGATGATCTTTTTCAAAAATCTCCATTATCAAATCCATATCTAACAGGTTACATTACTTGTTTAATGCTTACATCAATATTTTTCCTTCCCTTTTCCTCTTTCACAAGGAAAATGGCTTTCATTAAGCTGTAAGAGTCTCTACAGCAACAGGATGTGGGGAAAGCTGTAGTTTAGAGGATTATTTAACAAAAGCATTCCAACTTTAAAAATTCACATAAATCTGAAGAAAGTTGAACTTTGATCCTTTTAAGGCAGACTTTCAGCATTTCAACTAAACCTTGACTTAATAAATATGATTCTACTTTCCCTGTTAATACAGTATTTCAATATCTATGATGTAATTTGTATTTTTATACTGAAAAATCTATAAATTTTATGAATGTTATGAGCACAGAAAATACACAAACACTAAGAAATAGGATGAAAATAAGAGTTTAAAAAAATTATCTTAGTTTATTATTTCTGATAATTTCTTTAATTGATGAGTCATTTTCATATAAGTAATTGAAAACCATTACCAACTAAAAGCAGAACAGCAAAGATTTTCCTTTCCAACATGACTTCAAGGACACAAATTCCCTATGCACTGCTATTTCAGTGAGATCCCAAAGATCTGAGATCTTATCAGGTTCAAGTACTACTGTGCAACTGAATACTATATGCACAAGGCAAGAACAGCCTATCCTATTAGTCTAATTTCTTACTCAGGCCTATCATTAAAGTAACACAAACAAGCAACTCTTTTTAGGTCACTCATACAGTCAGATTCCCTAAGGAAGTAATGTGAAAGAATAGTTCTAATTCAAATTTTACCATTAGGTAACTGACTTACTACCATGTCTATTCCTTCACCTACAAAAATAGTTGGTATCTAGAATAAATAATTGTGTTATATATGCCACATTGTAAAATGCTCTTTTTTTGTAAAATGCTTTTAAAATGACTATGATTCAAAAGAAACATGATTTTAAAATGTTTCACTAATTCTTTTCAATGTGTTTTCCATTACATTATTGCTAAAAAAAAAAGACCATGAATTTATTCAGTATTATCTCACAGGGGCTTTTGTGCATTATAGAAAACATAACTGGAAAGCTGCTCATAATAAGAAGCCAAAAATTAATACCACAATATTAATTTTATAAAATGCCTTTTCATGTTCATTCTTAAAATTATATATTCATTTTGAGTTCTATTTTATATTACTTAATAATTAATCATAATTATTTCCACTGTCATCATACTAATTGTTTTTAGTGAATGGATAATTCCATTGAATTGATGTTCCCAGGGTGACATAAACATTCCCCTATTTTGGGACATTAATATTATTCACACATTTTCTGTAAACATCCTTACAATGGTTATTTTCATACACAGAGCTTCCCTCAAAGCCTATAGTGTGGAGTTCCCAATGGATCAGGCTTTAGTTCTCTTTTCTGTTTATATTTACTCCCTTGACTATTCCATCTCATCTCATGGCTTTTAATGCCAAATATGTGTCAAAAACTCTCAAATTTGTATCACTAGCTGAAGATCTCTCTTCCAGACTCCATGCTTTTATATCCAACTGCCTATTCAAATCTCCATTTAGATACCTTAAAAAAAATATCAAATCCAGTATGCTTCAAATAGAATTCCTGGTTGACCCTAGAAAAACCTCGACATGGACATTTTCATCAAATGTAAAATTTTAACAGTTGCTTAGGCAAAAACTTTGGTGCTACTTTTGATTCCCTTTATTTCATATCCCACTTTTGATCTGAGTAAAAATCCTATTTATTTCACATATAAAACCTATTCAACATGCAGTTGTTCTTTCCAGCTCCTTATGATCCTTGTCTGAACTGCCATCAACTCTTTGTTGGGTAAGAACAATAATTTTCTATGGCTTCCAATACAAATGACCAAAACTTGGTGGCTTAGAATAGTAGAAATTTATTCTCTTAAAGTTCTTAAAGCCATACCTCCAACACCACAATCACTGAGCCAAAATCAAGGTATTATTAGACCATACTCCCTCAAAAGGCTGTAGGTAAAAATCATTTCCTTGCCTTCTCTGTTTTCTTGCCATTTCCAGCAACTAGAGCTTCACTCTGTGTTCCTTGGCTCATGGCCTCCTCTTTAATACTCAAAGTCAGTGTTAGAATATCTTCTGTCTCTGACACTGCTTCCAGCACACGGCCCTCTTCTTGCCTGTGGTCAAATCTTCCTCTGCCTCCCTCTTAGAAGAATACATGTGGTTGCTTTTGAAGTGCCCACCAGGATAATCCCAAATAATCTCCCCATCTCAGTATCTTTGATTTAATCACATCCACAGAATCTTTTTTTGCCACATAACCCAACATTCACAGGCTTCAGGAATTAGGATATGGATCTCTTTGGGGGAGGTATTATTCAGCCTACCATGTTTCCGAACTGGTTACCCAACCTCAATCACTTCCTGTTTATGGGCTGTTCTCAACAAAGAAACAAGAGTGATCCTTTTAAAATGTCAATTAGATCTTGGCCACTTTGTTTTTTTCTCAGAATCCTGCAATAGATCCTCATTTCATTCAGCATAAAAGCCAAATTCCTTATAAGGCCAACAAGGCCTTACATGATCTGGGCTCCCATTTAACCTCCCCAACTTAACCCTCTAACACTTTCCTCTGTTCATTCCACCACCCTCAACTGCTCTCTTAGCTCTTCCTGCAACATGCAAACCATTTTCCCACCTTAGCACTGTTGTATTTGCTGCTCATCATCTTCCCACAGATATCATATGGTAACCTTCTCTCTCGGCAATGCTTACATATGACTTTCTCAAAAAAGATCTATCCCAAAACTCCATTTAAAATTTTAGTCCCTAATTCTATATTCTTGATCCTTATTCCACTCTTCTTTTTCCAAAGCACTCACTACTACCGAGTATCTTGTATAGTTTTATCATTTATAATTATTATATTTATTATTTGTCACTGTCAATTAGAATATAAGTCCATTCTATTGAATGACAGAAGCCAAGTATCTACAATAGTACCTGGTATATAGCTGGCATTCAATAATTGTTTGTTGGATAAATTGACATCATTTTCCACTGAGTAATTACTTCCTTAGAATAAAATCTTTATTAATATAATGGCAGGGCCAAAAACTTCAATACTTTTATGGATCCTGAAAGATCCTCACCTCACACACCATAAGAGCCAAACTGCTTTCCAAATTATTCATATTATTTTATATTTTCACTAGAAATATGAGTTTATCTGTTTACCATCATCACACTAGAACTTGATCTGTATTTCTTCCTTTTAAAACAAATTGCAAATGCAACGCTTTGGATCAATATGGTACAGATCTACTTCCAAGATCATCAACAGACATAGACTGAACATCTAATAATATGATGGATTACACTATGTATTCAGGAGGGAGGTATAGGATAACAAGATTTTAAAAAGTGTCATCTATGCTTTCAATAAGGTCACAAGTTATTCAGAGGGGAAAGGATGCATAAATGAGTAATTAACTGCCAGGGCAAAAGGTGAATAAATATCAAAATTTCACAGAGAGTACTATTAAAGTTCAAATTGAAGTATTATATATTATATTTGATATATTTAGATAAGGTTCAAGTGAGAAAAGAGGTCTTTTTATTCTGTTTCTGCAAGGGTATTTTATTCTCCTATTAATATGATGACCTAAGACAGGAGCCTCTTCAAGGAACCTCTCTCTAGTCCCTAAGGATATGATTAACATTGAGTAAATGTGCAACAACTACACTTTTATTCAAAA
>RCUC01125654.1:0-10126 GCA_003697995.1 Taxidea taxus jeffersonii | reverse complement strand
AAGGTTTTTTTGTACAGGGAACCAAAAATCACTGTCAAAACCAAAGCCCTGGGGATGCCTGGGTGGCTCAGTGGGTTAAGCCGCTGCCTTCGGCTCCGATCATGATCCCAGGATCCTGGAATGGAGTCCCGCATCGGGCTCTCTGCTCAGCGGGGAACCTGCTTCTCTCCTCTCTCTCTGTCTGCCTCTCTGCCTACTTGTGTGATCTCTGTCAAATAAATAAATAAATAAGTCTTAAAAAAAAAAAAAAAAAAAACCAAAGCCCTAAAATAACTACTTAGAGGACTACACCGGTAGGCCCTTAACTGGAGCAATCTGCTTTCAAAAGCTTGATCCTGTCACTTAGAGCGATAACATCAGGGTCAACAAATCCATGACAAAAAGAGGACATTTAGAGTAAGAAATCCAGAAGAAAAATGGGTGAGAGTGACTGTTCTCAAAACAGACGGAGGACTCTCCCTCCTGTCTACTCTGTTGCAGCCAAGTTCAGTCTCTCAAGTTCAGTAGTTACCTGTTACCTGGTCATCAAGTAGAGGTTGTATGTCATGTCCAACTTCCACACTGATAAATATTCTCTTTAGTTGGGGTGCCTGGGTGGTTCAGTGGGTTAACACCTCTGCCTTCGGCTCAGGTCATTATCCCAGGGTCCTGGGATCGAGCCCCACATCGGGCTCTCTGCTCATCGGGGAGCCTGCTTCCTCTTCTCTCTCTGCCTGCCTCTCTGCCTGCTTGTGATCTCTCTCTGTCAAATAAATAAATAAAATCTTAAAAAAAATATATTCTCTTTAGTTCTCCAGTCCCTCTGGCTACAGACACCCAGAAGTAGCTGAGGGCATTAAATACCTAATCACTTTACTTCCCTCTGTGCTTCCCAGCTTGGCTTGAAATTTAACCATGAGGGTAGTTACTGAACCAAGGGCTAAGGTGAGAACTTTCAACACTCTCCAACTAGCTAAACCCACTCTGTCCCTAAAACAGCTCAGGTGTCCAAGCATGGAAGCACAGAAGACAGCTGGTTTGGAAGGTAGTCTCAAGTGGTCATAGAGAGCATGGTTTCTGGGGGCAAACTGCTTGGGTTCATATTGTAGAGACACCACTTAGTAGATAGAAATTGTGCTTTAGTTTTCTCATCTGCAAAATGAAAATAATGGTAATGCCTATCTCATAGAGCTGTTACAAAGATTAAAGGAGACAATCCAGGTTAACTTAGAGAAGTGTTGGGAATACAGTAAGTATACAGTATATGTTAGCTACTATCATTTTTTTAAAAGATTTTATTTATTTATTTGGCAGACAGAGATTACAAGTAGGCAGAGAGACAGGCAGACAGGCGGAGGGGTGGGGGTGGGGGGAGCAAGCTCCCTGCTGAGCAGAGTCCGATGCAGGGCTCAATCCCAGTAACCTGAGACCATGACCTGAGCTGAAGGCAGAGGCTTGGCCCACTGAGCCACCTTGTGCCCCATGTTAGCTACTATTATTATTTCTGACCTACAGTTGGGTTTTCTTGAATAGGTTTAACAGAAGGACAAGAGTGCAAGAGTGCAGTGGTTGGAGTGATGGGAAGTGAAAAGGAGAAGAAACTGGTAGGAAGAGTAGCAAAGTCAAGGGCCTGGAGTTCTTGAAGTTCAAGTATTGATGCATTAGAAGTCATTCAATTAGGAAGCTAGGGAAATTGCAGAAAGTAGAGGAGTTTATTTTAAGCTTCTAAGGGTGAAATTGACATAAGTGTTGCCAAGGTCCAGGGAATGGGTGGCTTTATAGAAAAGGCAAAGGCCATTGAATTTGAGAAGTTCAAGCAATCGAGAGACCAGGATATCACCTGGTTACCCACATGGCTTAACGTTGGGACTTGGGGAAGGGAAACTGTAAGTCAGATACCAAAGTCTTTGGGGAATGCAAGGAATGAATGAGAATGACACACATGGACAGAAAGCATCCAAAAGCAATGCAGTCTGACTGTGTGAGCATGCATAAATATCAGAATTGAGAAGCAAGAAAGCTACCTGTTCCTCATGATCCCAACTGAGGCTAGTTGGTACAAAGACCACAGAGCCAAGGATGCTAAATATTTCACATCGCTTAGGAGTCCAGTACAGTGATTAACTGTCTTGTCCTACGTTAATACTGTCCCTATTAAAAAACACAGCCACCAAATTATTTAGAATGCTTCCTCAAAGGAGCCTGGCTATCCAAGTCATCACAGCTCTATGAAGCCCCTCTCCCCCTTTTAACATGCTCTCCAGACCTCTGGAAGATCATCTGTGTCTCTCTCTACCCTATACATACTTCCACCACTGTACAGGTCATCCTTCCTTGCACTTATGTGTTTAAATGTCATTCTCCTATAGGTACTTCCAGGGTTGTGGCCAGGTGTAGTGATCTTTTTGATGTCTGTCTCTCAACCCTGTATATGCATGCATTCATAAATGTCACTACTTAAACAAGAGACTTCTCACAGTCACCAAATTAGAAGACAAAGCATTAAAAGAATTTTCTGCCTATGAAAATTTTAGTCATCAAGCCTTTAAGCTCTGACTATAAAGAAAGATTTCCTGGGGTGCCTTGCTGCCTTAGTCAGTGGAACATCTGACTCCTGATCTTGGGGTTGTGAGTTCAAGCCCCATGATGAGTGTAGAGATTACTTTAAAAATGATTTTCTTAAAACATATAATGTATTATTTGTTTCAGGGGTACAGGTCTGTGATTCATCAGCCTCATATAATACCCAGTTCTAATTACAAAACATACCCTCCTTAATGTCCATCACCCAGTTATCCCATCACTCCACCCCCTAAAATTGATTTTTTAATAAATATTAGAAAGGAGATGCAGTATTTCTTCACCAACTTGCAGCATAATATTTCTAAACAACCTCTATTAAAATAAGTCATGGTTGAAACCTCAAAGGGAAAAATCAGGATTTGAAGAATAAAGTTGCTAAATGAACTTGTAAAATCCTTAAACTTCAACAATACCAAACTAAAAACAATAATGAATTAGCAACATTCCATTTGTATTCCTTTCCTAAAAACTTCTGAGAGATTTACTTGCCCTAGTGTTTAAATGTGATGCTTACACAAATACATTCACTTTTGCTATAGATAAACAACCAGAGAAGGTTTTAAAATTTTGTTTCTAGTTTACTTCAAGGGTCCCATGACTGATTTTATTATTTTGATTTATATTTGTTTTATCCAAATGTCAGATATTCCAAATCATACATACTTGATATAAATTCTTAAACATGTAGAGAAAATATACAAAACAAGATGAACGTATCCTAGGATTTTATCCTAGATGAAGTCATATGAAATCATAGCCGGCAGGGGGTGGAGGAGGTTGGCAGCTCAGAAAGGGGGTGAGGGAGTCTACTGTGATTTATTTATAGGAAAACAAAGATATGGAGGGAAAAAGAGGTGAAAATAGTAGAAGTTTTAAAGAAAAAGTTTTTTGAGGTGGTACAAAGCACTACCATTAGGTACTTTAGTTATTGAACTCAGTGAACATATTTGTCCCAAATTTAATGATAAATATTACTCCTCCTTCAATTCTCTAAAACTATAGAGGAATAAACCTTTAATCAATACACAGAAACTTTTATAAAAACCTCATAAAATATATTATTCCATTTGAACTCATAATGTCTTGTGGGCCCTTGGCCTCACTCTCCTTTGAGTCTGGGGCTTTGGGAAAGGATCCACTGACACATCCTGTGCAAGGGAATAAGTACTAAGAGAAGTGAACACTACTCCCTCCTCATTATTGCACAGGTTGTGACTTACAAAGAATAAAAACTGTTTTCTATGAAAAGGTGCCCTGAGAAAAGCAAACTGATAGTGGAAATTGAGAGAAGTTAGTGGTTAATGTTCATCCAGTAACAATATGCTGTAATATGATGGAGAGCTTTATTTTAGTGGCAGAAATGTTAGTGGCTATGTATATTTTACTAGCTACTTATTTTAGTCTTTAAAAGTTAAGTATGTGGGCATATAGCTTTTCCAGAATTATGTGAGGAAAATGATATCTACAGTAATATTTAAGGATTAAATTTATTTTGAACATTCTAGATCTATCCTTCATATAATAGATAGAATATAAAATGACTGCCTGTACCTTCATGTTTAGATAGACCATTGTGTTGTTTCAAGGTAAGATATTTTTTGTTGATTTTCCAAAATCCTTTTTTGATGATACTTCACATGTTCTTGGCTCTTCTGGCCACAGCAAAACATTTAACTGATTATCACCAGAGAATAGTCTAGAACTCTGCAATAATTACTGTGTACAGACCTCATCAGACATACTATAAATATAGTTGGGATAATCTCTTTAGTTATATTATTTTACACTTAGCCACCTTAAAACTTTTCTGCCTGTTCAGAGAGTTTCAAAATATCTTTCAATTACTTTCATCATTGATAACGCAGACATATTTAAGATTATTTGTATATTTGGAAGGATGGTATGTTTAATCACTTCCAGAATACTCATAAAAATTTAGTATGGATATCAAGTAACATTTTTCCAACTTTTGTTAAAATGAAAATCTCTATATAATTTATCAGTGTTCCTATTCTTTTGCTAGTTTAAGATAAGTTTGATGCCTTGTTAAAAAATCGATGCCAGCATGTCCACTTTTACTATACCTCTTCAAGGAACAAAATGTACCACACACTTGATGACAATCAATAATGCACAGAAAAGATGTTTGGAAACAAAGACCACTATTGCACTGTTGATACTGTTCTGTTTTATGTCAAATTCAAGTCAAGCATTATTTTTTAGGAAGTTGTATTTGTAATGTAAAATTAAGATTTGCTTAATTCATTCATCAAATATTTACTGGGCATTTACTACGTGCCAGACATTGTTCTGGGTACTGAAGATTTAGAAATGAAAAAGACAAGAATGGTTCCTGCTTTTCCACTGCCAAGAAGCTTGTTTTATCTTGAATCATTCATAGTAAAAAATATATAAAAATCAGCAATAAGTTAGATAGTCACAAATGTCATAGAATTGGGATTGAAAGGAGCTCAGAGATCATCTACTATATGTTGTCAATTCTAAGATGCACATTATTTTACATTTTGACACTGTGAAATCAGTCACATCTAACAATGTGGTCAGACCAGGCTGCATTCAGAGAGAGTTGTCACTGCCTATGTATGTGCATCAAAACTCACAGAATAGCGTTGGAGGCTTGGAAGAAAATATGGGAGACAATGGTGAAGGCACTCTTAAGGATTCTTGATAATTCACAATTCGGTAAAATATAATAGTTAAAAGTGTTCATTTCTTATAGGAGAGGAAGATGAAATTCAGAGAGGTTAAATAACCTGCCCTAAATTAGAAAGCAGGGTAGGTAGTACGAGTCCAGGTTCTAACTTCTATTCTTATTCTTCTACCAAAGTCTTCTGGTATGTGGAAAGAAAGGCTCTAGAATATGGCTCTAGTATTGGGACCATGGACAAGGAACTTAATCCCTCTATGCCTCAGCTTCTCCATCTGTAAAAAAAGGAGTTTAACAGACCAACTCATGATACTGTATTGAGGAAGAGAATGTATATATAGGACTTAACACAGAATTTGGCATATAATTGGTGCTCTGTAAAACTTAACTATCTGCGATCAAAATTTACATTTGGTAGGAAATTTAAAGTGACCAATTATCCTACAAATATTGCTCACTATATGAAGCCCACATCTAGTTATTTTACTAAAATACTGAAAAATAAATAGAGTGGTCAAATGTTTGAACTGATTAATACAATAAAAATTTCCACCTTAACAATCCTTTGTCCAGGTCCATATGGTACTGTGCCAAGAACCCAGCAGATCTACCTGCAAAAAACCACACAAAAAATAAGAATTGACACCAACTATGATTGTCAAGTTACTTAGGACTCCACTGTGTTCAAATGCATTTATAAATACAATCTGAAACAACATATATACAAGAACAAATATTCAAATGTTAAACAGTTCATTTATTTTTGCTTTCTATAAAACACAATTACAACCAGGTATATTAATACTTGTACAATAACCACAAGTTTTGGAGGTTAAACTTGATTTGGTCCAAAGAGTGAGAGTACTAACTGTTCATTATCCATTGTTAATTTATATTTTGTAAAGCACTTTCTCATTCATTATCAATTCATATAACTGTAAAAGTAAATCCCAGATACTTTCCAATGTCATTTTGTTTTCTGTTCAAACAATGACATGTTTAGAGAAGGGGTAAATGTCTACATTTCTTTTTTAAGCCTTTCTGGTCAGCTCTTCTAATTTTGGGAATTTAAGTGAAAATCCAAATTATGGCACACTATGTTTCATAGGATCAACTTGCTTTACATATTTGTTTCTATATTTGTTATAAAACAACATTCTATATGTATAGTTTACATTGAGTTCATTACATATTTCAGACAAATAAAACTGGTTTCAGCCGAGATTCTGAATGCAACAGATAACACAGTTAAGCACTTAAAAAGTAGTCTTAACTACTGGGAAATGTTAACCAATCAAATCACATTTGTTCCTATTTCACCTGAAGACAAAATCTATAGCCACTTTGCAAAGAGAACTAACTGAAATGAATGTATCTGTATTTAGAATTACTGTATTTGCAGAAGCCTCTTGCAATTAAAGTCTTATCATGAGGTCCAATTCTGGTGTCTTGCTGTTTCATTCAGGACAACTGCGCAGTACCACAGTGCGACAATTTTCTATTTTAAATATCATTTAAAATATATATATTTTCTCATACCAGTTATTTTAAGAATGCTTTCGTTAAAAAATCTCACAAGCACTAACATGTTATCCAAATTTAAACTTTAAAAGAAAACCAACCCAATGTTCAACATGAGAAGTAGCCCTATGAATTCTGAAACTTAAAACCAACATTTAGTTTTCTTATGTTTGGGTTTTTTTTTTTCTTAAACCAATCGCATACTTCACTACACACATCCTGGATAGTATTGGAAGATCAAAGTCTAATGCTGAGTATGGCTGGGTCAGCAGGGAAGACCCCTATGGCCAAATATGAGAGCCCCATGGTAAGATGCATCCGGCCAAAAAGACAGGAACCAGATTCCAATGGAGGCAGCGGCCTGAGGCTACCTGCACTTAGTGGGACGCCCCACACCTCTGTAGCTCCAAATTTCCCACCGCGCCCCACCTGTCTGGGTCCTAGCTTCTGCCCCGCCCCTTTCTCCCCGGCCAGCTGCCGCATTGCCGGCGCTACTCGGAGTCTGAGCCTAGTGACGGAAACAAAAACCCGGCACAGAAGAAAGGCCCAAGCAACCAGTGAGGCCCCACCCTGCCAAAAGGAGGGACTCCTCTAGAAAAACTTGGCGGCAAGTTAACAGGAAGCGCAGTTCCTAGTACGTTTGGGGCACCTTGCCGCCCCAGTAATCTCATCTTTTGTCCTTTGATAGGCCTCCTTGAAGCCCCAACTCTGAGCGCTTTCCGGGCAGCTCTTCATTCGAACTCCATTGCATTCCCTCACTGATGGCAGCCATGATAGTTACATCCGGGTATTTCGTGGAGTCGCGACCAGAGTCTCCCGGAAGTGACGCGACGCGGAGGGATTTGCGTTCGGCAGAGGTGAAAGGGATCCGGAAGCGGGACCGGTAGAGGCGCTGGCGGTGGAGTGGTAGGGTTGGGGGTTTTGTTTACCACCACCTAATTGTAACGGGTGTAACGTATCATGTGTTGTGCGCAACACCAGCTTTGCCGTGCCTTTTAAATCCTTTCTTTACAACAGGTCCAGGAGGAAGAAACGGTATCGTTTCCATTATAGGAAAATTAAGGCCAGGAGAGGGCGAGTGATTTGCCTTAATACAGCTCGTTTTGGAGCTAGTCTGATCCCCCCAGTTTGTCTGTGGAGCCAATGCTTTAAGTTTCCTCCGTAGTGCTTCCATTTAGAAAAAGCCCAAACCCCTGGTGCTTGCAGCTGGCAGGCCACTTCTGCAAGGGCGTTCACCCTCAGCTCAGCGTTGTTGCCCATGGAGTAGGGCCAAGCCACAGCCACCGTGGTCTCTGCGGTGGACGGAGGGCTGAACCGTGCGCTAGGGTCACCTTCGCTTACCCGGTGTCTTGCGATTTCTCTTGGTCTCCCGCCCCTTGACTCTGCACATGGAGGGTTGTGGCTGCCCTCGACCCCCGTTAACTGAGGGAACTGGCCTTGGCTGTGGGCGCTAGGAAACATTTTAACTCCTGTCAGGCACTTGCAAAGTCAAGACTGCTCAGACCGCTCAAGGCCTGTCATCATTGGCAAATAGCCTCTGGCGATAATAAAGGCCTGACAACGATTGTCTTGAACTTTCCACCAAATCAGTTGTTTCTCCTGGCTTCTGTTCATTTAGAATACAAGAACAAATACTTCGACCTTAATGTCAACGTTAACTATAACCAGCCCTCAAATAATGAAGTGTGAATATCCACTCAGGTCATTTTTTTTTTCTTTTTCTTTTTTTCACAGAGGCCATCGGGTGGGGAAATGGCCACATCAGCACCTCCCCAGAACAGAACCTCTCAGATCCCTGAGTGTCAGAGGTCGTCCCAGGGGCACAGCGTCCTCAGGGGAGGTCAGAGCCCATGGCTAGATATCATGCGGGCGAGGTAATATTTTTGTAAAAACAAATTATGCATAGAAAAAAATACATCAGAATTAAGAATGATAATATTTGAAGAGTGGCCATTTAATTATTTTTCTTCTTTCTACTATTTATTTTCCATATCTGCTACAGTTCTTTTTAATATAGGGAAATAAATTGACCACAGTAAACCTTTCCTAATTGCCTGCTATTATAATGAAGACAAAGGCATGTTGTCACATTTTGACAAATGATAGTCTTCGATACAAACTACAGAAAGGAATTCTTTTCCTTGGCAAAGCATTGTTTTTTATTGTTGTTGTTGTTTGTCAGGATATTATCAAAATACAAATTTGGCATAGGTGTTTTTCCACACACCTTTGTATAAAAATATTCCAATCAGAAGTTGTACTTCTCAAAAAAAAAAAAAAAGAGGAGAGAAGGATTTGAGACACTTGACATTCTGGAGAACAAGTATAAAAAGTTACTTTTATTCTGCCTTCTTTGGGGTAGCTTTAAACAACTTACCAGCTTCAGATAAAAGCAAAATAACCGCTTCTCTTTTCTATTTCTATAGTCTATTTCCACTACTGCCTTTTAGCAACTATCAAGCAGTGGCACTACAGGAAATACAGTGAAAAGATAGAAGAGAAAAATGAGAAGGGATTGGGGAGGAAGAACATGTAAAGTAATAAAGGAAAATGCTGATATTGGGGTTGAGGTTGCTTTGAAATTCCAAGGTAGCATGTAACAACCCTTTCACCCAAGTCCTGGTACAAGACCAGTTGCCCACTCAACAGATTTGCATATATAATGTTCCCACTCACACACTGAGCACCCACTATGATAATCCTTACCAAAATTTCAGCTTTATACTCACACAAATTAGACATATATTTTGACAAAACCTAGAAGCTTGAACAACAAGAACTGTAAAGTAAAATCTCATAGTTTTCCCAAATATTCCCTCTTACCATATCATTCATTCATCCTATCATGAGTAGCATAAGTGGATATCAAATGGGAAGTGTTGCCTGCTACATTATAATACAACTATGAAACTCCAAGTGAGGTCCTGACAAGATACATGTTTTCAGAGGAAATATCTTCATGTTAGTCTGGGCCTTCTAAAAAGCAGTTGTTAGGGTGACATTAAATGTGCAAGAATTTTATTAGAGGAAACACTTGTGAGAGAGAATGCAGAGGGAGCCAGGGAGAGCCATCAGACAGATGGAAGTTAAAAGCAGTGAGGGAGGTGAGGAGAGGTTGGTGGAAGTGTCCTAGACTGCTGTACAGTCTAAGGAGGATTTGGCAAGGCTACTGGGAATGCTCAAGCCAAAATTGCCATGACCAGGAGTCCTCCTAGGAAGGAGCTTGCCGTATGATCTGTGCTGCACTCAGTCACTGGCCGGATCAGCCCATGGAAAGCTTGGTCTTTTGGTGCAAATGTGGTGGAAGATTTCAGAGTATGGCAGCACCTGGGGCCCTTGGGCAATTTCGCTCCCTATATCTGGTAACTGCAATCC
>ML100574.1:0-45207 GCA_003697995.1 Taxidea taxus jeffersonii | reverse complement strand
GCGGGAAGCTGGAGGAGCGGCTCTACTCGGTGCTGTGCTGCACCGTCTGCCTGGACCTGCCTAAGGCCTCCGTGTACCAGGTAGGGCCGCCGGCCCGACCCCGACCCAGCCCGGCTCCAGCCCCGCCGCGGCCGCTCCCCCTCCCGCCCCCACCCGCAGCCCGGGCACCGCGTGCCCTCGGAAGCCAGGTCTGAGCTCCGCGGCCCCGGGTCGGGGCTCCTGGCGTGTGTTGGGAAGCGCCGCGTTCTCCGCTCAGGACTTCTTTCCCGGTCGGAGTCCGCGCCTCTCTTGCCCGGACGTCCCTTGTGTCTCGCTGCGGATCTCGTCTTTCGCGTCCGGATTTTCCAGCCTTCCCCGCTGCCCCCACCGCAGCGGCCCCCCGCCCGCCCTCTCAAGCGGACCCGCGAGAGAGCTGGCGACAGACGCCCCCCGCCCCCACACTCTCGGGGTCGGCTCCCTCATTTTGAGCTCCCTGGGCTCAGGGAGACCCTGGCGTTTGCTCTTCACTCAAGACCTTCTTCTCTATTCTTGGAGCAGCCACACCCCCGAAAGCTGTCTTCAAGCTCCTCTTGTGCCCCTTCTGTCTCCCGGGTGGAAGAATTCTCTTTTCCTTTCACCTTGGAAGAACACTGAAGGGACAGGATCATCTCTTTCCCTCCTCTCTCCCTTTTTCTCCTTCCTGGTCTGGGTGAACCACCTGCAAAGCCCCTTCCCAGCCTGGCCTTATGCTGTGCTTTCTAGACTGCTACGGGTAAGGTGGACCCCCGCACCGGGCTGGCTTCTCAGGCTACCAGCACTCCAGGAATTGTGTCCACCCTCCTTTTTCCACGTGACAATTCAGAATGGTGGCTGGACTCCGTCCTTAGCCAGCCAGGGCCATCAGAGAGCGTCCTTGGCCCTGGTGGGGCTCACACGTGCGTCACATAGCAGCAGGGACCACACTCGGCCGAGTCAGTTTGCAGTGCGCAGCCTTCTTTGTTCACCTCTCTCTCTCCACCTCAGCACCTCCTCCCCACCTCTGACTGTGATACCCCTTCTTCCCAGAACCATTTTGAGGGACGGAACAGGTTCTCTGTCACCTTTCTTTGCACTTACGGGTGCTGATCTTAGCTGATAGGGCCTTGTTTTCCTGTTGTTAAACTGGGGACCACGGGTGAGAGGACCATTTTTTTTTTTAAGATTTTATTTGTTTATTTGACAGAGACACAGTGAGAAAGGGAACACAAGCAGGGGCAGTGGGAGAGGAAGAAGCAGGCTTCCTACGGAGCAAGGAGTCCAGTGCAGGGCTTGATTCTAGGACCCTGGGATCATGACCTGAGCCAAAGGCAGACGCTTAATCAGTGAGCCACCCAGGCACCCAGAGAGGGCCATTTTTGTAGTAAGCAGCATGAGGCTAATCTGGGTTGCCATTTCCGTAGCCTCTAGCTCTCCATGTCCTTTCCTGCTTTGGCATGAGGTAGCTTAGGAGGACCCTGGTGTGCCCAGGTGACAGAGAGGAAAGAGAAGGCATTGGCAGGGAAGTGGGTTGGGTTCTTTGGGTGGAGGGTACTGGCTCTCGGTCTTTCCTGGCAAGAGGCCCTAGCTCAGGAATACCACAGGTCTTCTGATACAGTTGGGGAGTGCTCCCCATAGCCCTTCAGCCTTGGGGGTACTCCGTACGAGTTGTGCCCTCTCCAACCCCTTTTTCCCTTGCCCATGATCTTTGGTCTCAGGTGGAAGAGTTCTTCCTTCCTTGGGTCTTAAATGAGAGCCCCAAAAAGCCAAGCCACTGATGGGTGGGGAAGGGTCCCAGGGGAATTTGGGGGACTTCCGTCCTGTGAGTGGGCTAGACCTGGTCCTGGCATGATGCCATGATAATGGGCTGCGTGGTGCTGCCTCCTGGCCCCCAGCCTAGGAGCCTGGCTGGTTCAAACTGGCACACACAGAGCTGGGAGCAGAGCTCTGTCCTGGGCAGGCTGGAGGCAGGCTCCTCAGCAGCTGTGACGGAAGAGTGAAGGCGCTGAGACAGCCCTGACTTGTGGCCTTCCCCATGGCCTAGTGGGCTGTGCTGAGCAGCTTCCCTAGAAACAGTGTGCTAAGCAAGAGGAATCCATGAGGCTAAGCTATATGCCGTGGTACGGGTCCCCCTGCTCCACCGTCCATTCTCCTCAAGTGACAGCCAGGTCTTGGTAGGGAGTTGTTTCCTCTCATCTCTGGAGGCCTGGAGAAGGCTCTAGAACATGTGATCAGTAACAGAGCCCTTGACTCTAGAAAGGCTGACTAGAGTCCTCCCATGGATCAGTACTTGCTTTGGGTGCTGGAAGCTGTGCCGTGGGGGCAGGGGGATGCTGACTTGGGTGCATAGCAGTGCCCATGAGGGGCCGGAGGGATGAGCCAGAGGAAGGAGGGAAGGGTTCTTGGTGGCTCCTGCTGCATACGACCCTGGATGGGGTCATTGAGGGTAGTGGTTGGGATGGGCCTGGAGACCCCGAGCCATTGCCTGGTCACATCTGAGCTGGGTTTACTCCCAGGAGGATTTGGTTATGAATGGCCTAGGCCCTACACACACTGTTTTGAAACAGGTAGGCACACAGCTTTCTGTGTGTCCCTGGTTGGGCCCACTGCCGGCCATCACCTCTTGGCCTGGGCTCAGCTCCTCCATTTCTGAGGGCCTTCTTTGGTGAGCCGTGTTGACTGGCCACTTCTGGAAGGCTGGTCTCGGGCATACGATGTGTCCCGTTCTCTGTTCCTACCAGCAACATTTCTCCTGACACCCCCCCCACCCCAGGACACGTGGCTTGGGGGCAGGCACCAGCCATGCTGTGTGTCGGGGTTGTCTTAGATGGTGCCCAGCTCTGGGGTGAGGAGAATAGCCAGAGGCCGTTCCGAGCCCCGTGCGCTGTGCCTGGCTGCGTATGGAGGGGGATAGCTCCGTGGGCCTGTGGAGTGGGCCGAGGGCACCGTGACTTGAGAGCTTGCCCTGTGGCCACCAGGGGAGCTGTGGTGGCGGCCAGAGCTCACCTGGAGCAGACTTGCCCACCTGTTCCTGAGTCGGAGCCCTGGCCCCATGCAGCTGGCGCTCCCACACATCGAGCACATCAAGCCACATACCGGGGCTGGGCGTACTTTGCTGTAAGAGCGTGGCACTCGTGCAAGTGGTTCTCACCGTGGCCTCCTTCAAGTTAGGTCAGGTCAGGGACCGAGTGGGTACAGCAGGTGCTGGCTTTGATGTTCTCTGTGCGGGTGTTGGGTGTGTCCTTGGTGACTGGCCTAACAGGGTATGGAGCCACTTCCCAGAGTCCCAGGAAGCCACTGGGGCAGATTCCCAGGTGGGGGCAGGAAGGCTGGAGTCGGAGCAGGGATACTGGTGCAGGGTGGGCAGCAGGATCCCTGCTGTGGGAGCAGAACTGTGGCACCAGTGTGCCTGCCCCACCCCCGGCATGTGTATGGGCGCCCTTCTCTGGAGGAGACAGCCTTGGCAATGCCTGGAGCCTTGGAACTACAGCCTGTCCTCCCTCCCAGCGTTTCACATGGGGCCCCATGTGCTGTTTGCATGGTATACCTGGTGGGACCGTGCTGATGTCAGCTGAGGCCCTGAGCTGTGGGCCAGCGTCTGGAGGGAGGGGCCGCAGAGCTCCCCGACCCTTACCATGTTCTCAGCCAGAAGTTCCCTGTGACCCCCATCAGGGGAAGGAGGAGTCGTAGTCGGGGCCCCCGACTGGCTTTCTGCCCTGCCAGCAGCACAGCCCCCTCCTCCCACTTGTTGCAGCTGTGCCCCTTCTGCCTGGGTGGTCTCTCCCCATTCCTGTGTCTCTTTTAGGGCCCCACAGAGGTCATGGCCCCATGCTGTGGCCATCCTCTCTCCCTGCAACAGGATGCTTATCTTCACTTGATTGGGCACTTGCCAGTTGCTGCCCTGTGGGAGGGCTGGGAGTATCTTGCTGTGCCTCTCACCCCTAAGGTCTCCTGTCTCCACCAGCACTTGGCTTGGGCCCTGGCTTGAGGAAAGTAGTTACTTGATTGGCAGTCACATTGGTAAAAGGCCTAGGAAGCAGGGTGGGCCCATCTTTGCCCAGGTCCCAGCCAGTGTGATCCTTGTCAGGATGCCTGGCGCTGCAGTCTCTGTTCTAAGAGATGTTTAGGGAACCCCCGTGAAGCTGCCCACCCAGCTGGCCTGGGATCCTCTTCCCAGCTCCTGGCTCCTGCTTTGAGGTAAGAAAGGTAACAGAGTAGAGCTGCGGACACATAGCTGCTTTGGTGTCCAAGTTGGGCATAGAGAGGAGAAAGTTCCTGAACTCTGGCTGCACAAGAAGCTGTATTTTTCTGTGGTGGCTACTTGTCATTTGAGTTGCCTTTCAACCTGGAGTGTCTACATTTTGAACAAGAGCCTGGCTATGGGAAGGGCTGGTTCCCACCCGAGTCCTAGCTCTTGTGGCGTGGCATCAGGAGCTGTTGGTGCAGGACTTCAAACCCGAAACCTGGTGAGTGTTACAGTCCTGGCTCTCCCCAGAACAGCTGAGTTCCGTGGACACTGTGAGGTCTCTTCTTAGGTCCCTTGAATACAGAGATTGAGGAGGTATGGGGCCAGACCTTGGGGATTTGGGGTGCAGCCTTGACGAGCACGTTGGGGGCCTCCAGCTGGGCTGAGCGGCGATTCTGGGGTTAGTGCCCTTGGCCGTGCTTTGGAGGGTGGGCTGCGCACTTGGGCCTAGGGGCCGAGCCTCCCTAGAGCCCCAGCGCAAAACAGGGCTTAAAAGGCCTCTTGACCAAGGCTCGGTTTCCAGGAGTTGAGGGGTATTTGCTAAGGCCCGTTACAGCCCAAGGCCTGGGGTCAAGGCTCCTCTTCATGAATGTGGATGGTACCTTCGGTCCCCCTTACCCCGGGGGTTCTGGCTGGTGCATGGGAGCTGCCTGCGGCCAGGTGGAGGGAGGGGTTGCTGTCCTGGGAGGGACACGTGCCCGCTCCTGGGGCATCTGCGGAGGGCGTGGGGGGTACTGCTGTGGCTTGGGTGGGGTTGCTCTGCACGTGGGGGCCGTGTGAGGGGCTGGGCAGGCTCTGCTGCGCGATGGCCGCGGTGGGTATTTACTCTGTTGCTGTCATGTGCTGGGGGCTGAGCCATGCCATCATACATGTTTCACCCCATGTCTTCAGCACATGATGAGGCCCGTCCTGTCTTTGTCACTTTTTGTGCTTGAGGAAAGGGAGGCCCAGAGATCAAAGCAGCAAGTCCAGGGTCATGCTGCTGGTGACCTGTAGGTTAGAGTTTAAGCCAGCATCTGTCCTGGGAAGCCCTGTCATGTTCTGAGTTGGGGGGCCCCTCCTCCTGCCCCTCCCACTGGCAGGATCTTCTTGGCAGCCTGGGTGGGCTCTGCAGGACCTGCTTCTTGGGGTACCCAGGCTCTTGGGGGCTTGGCTCTAGCATGTGGAGTGGGGCATTCTGGCCTGCCTTCACTGTCCATCAGAGGCTTGGCATGCAGCTGGCGTTGCGTGGAGTCCTCGGGGAGCCGGGTCCCGGCTGGGCAAGTTGGGATAGGTGCAGTCCAGCCCCACGGCCGAGGAGGCTAAGTCTGCGTTACGGGGTGCCCAGGCCTGCCTGTGGAGTTGGAGTCCTGCTCAGGAGGGCAGGGAAGACTTGGAGAGCAGGCAGGGCTCGGCTCTGGAGCATGATGATGCACCCTGTGTGGACAGACCTCCTGGGCGCAGACCAGCCGCCTGGTTTGGACCCAAGAACATCCCTTGGATAATGGCTGCATGTGAACGTCAGCTGTCCCTTGGCTGTGCCAGCAGCACTCTGCAGCTTCTTGCTGGCTCCCTGTTCTCCAGCTCCTAACTGAGCTGGTGGGGCCTAAGGGACAGTGACCCCACCTCTCCCCAGAGAAGGGCAGGGCTAGGTGCTGCTTCTTCGTGGTGTCCTATCACATAAGCCTGTGTTGCATCTAAAGGCTCCAGGAGGAAGAGGGTGGGAGCTAGCCTGGGAGCCTGGACATTCCTGCAACCCACAGGCTCTAGAAGAGACCTGCTGGGAGGGGTGTGCAGGTCAGACCTCGGCCCAGAGCAGTGGACTCTCAGGACAGTGCTGGGAGGCACGTATCATATGCTTGGCAACATTGGTGTTCCTTAAGAGGCTCTAGGATTCCATCCGGGCCTCTCACCCTACACCCCACACCCTGGCTGGGCCACCTGGACATAGGAGAGAAGCCAGCTGGGTCCTGTTGCTCTTCTGCTTAGGCAAGTGGTGGCTGCAGAGCGGGGCCCTCCCCACGTAGCCTCCCCCCAGAAGTCAACGGAGCTAGAGTCTGTGGTGGGGGCCCCCTCAGCCCCTGCAGGCCCTGGAAGTGAAGGGTCTTAGTGTCCAGCCAGGCTTCCTCACCGGAGGTTCCCCGGTGGTTCCCCGGTGGTGGGTGTGGCTTCACTTCCACAGGTGTGGGGGGTGCTGAAGTCCCCTCCTCCCAGGAGACTCAGTTAGATGACACAAGCGCCATCCCCCTATGCCTCTGCAGGTGGCAACAGTCTTCTCTCCGGGGCCTTTGCTGGGCTCAGCCCTTGGGGGGGGGCTGTGATCAAGCCGGTGCCTCCTGCCAGGTGGAAGGGTCCTGTGGTGCCTGTGTCCCCTGCCCTTTACTCACACCACCTGTCTGGCTTCTCCATCGACCCCTGGGGGTGGAAAGGATACAGTGCTTTTCCAGCCTGCCCCCGCTGTGAGCAGGCCTCAGCTCGTCCCAAGTGCTTCTGGGATTCCCCACCCCCACGCCAGCCCTCGTGTCCAGAGCTGGCATTGGCCCACCCCTGCCCGGCCCCTTCCTCCAACCTGAGCCCAGCTAGCTCCCCTTCCTCATGATACACATTTTAATTCTTGGCCTGACTTAGAAGTGGAGAGTTTTAGTACAGATGACCTGTGGTGTTTGTGTGCACGTGGGTTTTGTCCCCAGCCCTCCTACCCGCACTGGTCCTTAGCACATAAGCCCCATCGCTCACTAGCCCCAGGCCTGGCACACAGGTGCCAAGAGCTCCCTCGGCCTCCCACAGCTCCTTGGCTCAGGGTACGCAGACCCCTGGAACGATGGGATGGCAGCCAGTGTTGACCGAGGGTCCCACGTGTGTGGGTGTGGCTAGGCCTCTGCTGCGCTGCAGCTCCCCCAGAAGTGTCCTGGACCTCAAGGGAAGCTTGTGCCTGGTGGCTTTCTGGAGGTTTGCCACAGCTGGTGAGCCCAGGCCATCTGCCCGCTCACCCTCAGCTGGCTGTGGGAGAGTCTCCCAAGTGGAAATCCAGCTAACCCTCAGCAGAACCCCCGCCGGCCCCCCACCCCCAGCATTCCCTGACCTCTACCCCTGCAGGTTTTTACCAGCCAGGGCCAGACCTGGGGTAGCTGTGTCTGCCCCGAGGGGATGCCCAGCTCAAGTCTTTGCTCTTGTATCTCTTGGTTTCTCTGTGGGTCTCTGTTACCCCTGGAGGGCCAGGCCCACAGCCTGTGTATTTCTCTGAAAGGCACCCAATGGGCACCCAGGACGTATGTGTGGAACCAGAGACCCAAGACCAGAGTTGAGCCGCGGCCTACTGTCCACCCTTGTCCCAGGCCAGCTAGCCTCTCCACCTGCCATAGCTCTGTGCCGCTAGCTTGTAGGAGGGTCCCTGCAGGACGCCAGCCTCGCGGCAAGGGTGACAGCTGCCTTCTCGTCTGTGCGGGCCAGGGAAGGCTGGAGTGGAGGGGCCAGGCCGGGGGTCTGTCTGAGCCAGGTCCCCAGCCCCCAGCACCGGGGAGTAGTTCTTCTACTTGACAGCTGCCGGCCATGTGCCCCCGCCAGGCTCGGACAAGAGTCTGCTCCCGTAGGTGTCCCGAAATCAGGGCCCCCTGAGACCGTCCGGGCCCCTGGGATGGGGAAAGGCTCCAAGCCCATGTGGCCCAACCCGTCCCCACTAGTGGGCCCGCCTCAGTGGGGCTCGGTAACCTTTACAAGCCCCCAAGGGCCACCTTTGCATCACCTGCCTCTCCACAGGAGCCCCACTGGCCGTGTGTTGGCCATGTTCCAGGGAGAAGGCCCATCCCTCCCGAGCAGTGGCTCTGGCTGCCTCTCCGCGCCTGCAGGCCCTTCTGCGGCTGGAGCCCGCGGGGCAGGCTGGTGCGTGCGTGTGCACGTCCTGCAGGTCCGTGAGCTCATCTCCCTTTCCTTCTTCGCAGTGTACTAACGGTCACTTGATGTGCGCTGGCTGTTTTATCCACCTACTAGCAGATGCCCGGCTGAAGGAGGAGCAGGCCACGTGCCCTAACTGTCGTTGTGAGATCAGTAAGAGCCTTTGCTGCCGCAACCTGGCCGTGGAGAAGGCCGTGAGCGAGCTGCCCTCCGAGTGTGGCTTCTGCCTGCGCCAGTTTCCCCGCTCCCTCCTGGAGAGGCACCAGAAAGAGGAGTGCCAGGACAGGTGACCTGCCGGGCTGGCCTGCCCGCCAGAGGCTTCGCCGCATGCCCGGGCTTGGGGTGGGGCTAGAGGCCAGCCTGCTGCAGGCGGGGCCCCAGAGTGCGGTATCTTCCGGTTGGTCTTTGTTGCCCTGGCCCTGGGTTCTGCACACATTAGCCCAGGGACAGCCTTGCGGGAATGGGTCAGGCTGAAGCCGCTCAGGACCCATGCCCTGGCGGGGAGCAGGAGTGGGCCCCACTCTGGACCCACTGGCTATTTGGACATGCCCCTGGCTCTCCAGGGTTCTCTGGCTGCATGGGGGCCTCTTACGAGAGGGCCCAGGAGAGCACAGCCAGCTCTGGGAGCTCGGCACGAAGCTGCACAGGCGCCCGACCCAGTCCCTGCCGGCCAGCCCTGCTGTCTGCCCGTGCTCAGGCCAGCGAGCCTCACATGGAGGGAAGCTGCATGGGGTCTAAGACCATGGTCGGTGGCCACCGTTGCCAAGCAAAACAGTCTTCCCAGCAAAGGGTGTAGGCAGCACGTGGATTCACAGCTCTCCTGTGTTCCTTTTCCCTCAGTCTCTCCCACACGCGCAGACTCCTTCCTGGGGGCTGGCACACGGTGAATATATCCTTCAAGGCATAGTTTGTAGGAGCAGGGCTGGGCAGGGGCCCACCTTTGGAGGACCGCTGGGCAGAGCCACCTCCCGTGGGGATCAGCCCATGACCACGGTGCTCGCCTCCTCCCCAGGGTGACCCAGTGCAAATACAAGCGCATCGGCTGCCCGTGGCATGGCCCCTTCCACGAGCTGACGGTGCACGAGGCTGCCTGTGCCCACCCCACCAAGACGGGCAACGAGCTGATGGAGATCCTCGACGAGATGGACCAGAGCCACCGCAAGGAGATGCAGCTGTACAACAGCATCTTTAGCCTGCTCAGCTTTGAGAAGATCGGTTACACAGGTGAGGCGCCCCGCCGCCCACTGCATGCCGCACGGGGGGCGGGGGGTATGCGGCAGCCGGGACCTGGGGGAGCAATGGGCTCCGAGCAGCAGGTACAGGCCACACTGGGTGGCCAGGCTCTGGACAAGCTCTCAGTGAATGGGAGGACACCTTGGGGGAGAAGATGTGCCAGAGGCCAAGCAGGGGAGGGGCCGGGGCAGGACCCCGGGGGCACCTGCATGGCTCTCAGAGGCCCTCTCACCTGTCCTCCCCTCCCTGGCCCCGCCACCCTAACAAGGTGGCGTCCTACTGCGCAGGGCTGCACAGCCCTTGGGACGGTCAGTGTCTGAGCAGAAGGTGGGTGTGTCTCGGAGGGCCCGGCAGCCAGGGGCCTGCCCTGTGGAGCCAGAGGCAAGAAGAGCACTCAGCACATCCGGTCCTGCGTGCAGGCAGATACTGCCGTGGCTGCGGGGCTCCTGAGGCCATCGAGAAGATGCCCAGGGGCAGGGCTCCTGCATGAGCTGAGGGTGCTCCGCTCAAAATGCGGAGCTGGGAGTGGACGCCCAGGGACGGGCAGGCTGGACCACGCTCAGGCCCGCTGGATCTCATGGGCTCTCCTGGCCACGGCCCCTGCTTTCGGACATTCTGGGGAGCAGGAACCAGGCCAGGGCCTGGTCCAGACACAGAGAACAGCAAGAAGCACCTGCTGACACAGGGGCCGCTGAGGGAGACTGCGGCCCTCTACTGCTCAGCCCGCAGCAGGCTCAGCCGGCTCAGCATCAAGGGCGGCCACAGGCAACCGCTCACGCCATGCTGCCCGGACTAGGCCCGGCTAGGTGCGGGCCTGCGCAGGCTTGAGAGGCGAAGGGCCCGGCAGCCTCAGCACCAGAAGGTCATGGCCCGTGGTTGG
Organism: Taxidea taxus jeffersonii; assembly: GCA_003697995.1. Classification (NCBI taxonomy): domain Eukaryota; kingdom Metazoa; phylum Chordata; class Mammalia; order Carnivora; family Mustelidae; genus Taxidea; species Taxidea taxus. The sequence goes on along the minus strand of ML100574.1, from coordinate 34,984 downwards.
TTGCAGCGTCAGCTGCCCTGCTGGGCACCATGACGCAGACAGGCCAGGCCAGGCCTTGCGGGTCTGGGCGGGCCGAGGCATCATGACGGTGGCGGTGGCCGGGCAGGGATTCCCGTGCACAGAGGAAGGACTGGCCGCCTCCGTGGAGGGACTCGCGGGCCGCGGGCCCCGGGCTGTGCTGAGAGAACTGTGTGACAGCACAGGCGCCCAGCACCGGGCCACACGCCGGCGCTCCGCCTTGCGCCCCATACAGGCTCTCGGGCCGTGTGCCCGCCCGCCGGCTTTTCTGGCAGCTCTGTATCAGAACCAATAAAGTGCACTTGTTCTCAGAACGCATCCTGTCTGTGTGTCTGCTTACCCACGCCCCCGGGTGGGCCTCCCTCTGCCTGGGCCGGGCCCTGGGGGAGGCAGAGAGGGAGGCCAGCGAGGGTCGGGCCGCTCACTTCTTTCAGCGCCTGGACTCCCGGCAGCTAATGCGTGTTACTTCTGTTTGTAGTTGTTTTCCCCAAGCTTGTGTGCGCCTCCATTTGCCATAATTGCGTTTGATTTGCCTTGTGACAAGTAGAGCACGCTCTGTCCTGCGGGTAAGTTGCCTTCCTCCCCGGCTGAGCCTCTGTCCTCGCTCGGCCTCTGGAAGGCGCCGCGCCCGGCCCCGCCTGCACTGACTGCCGGCTCTTCCCGGCCTGTCTGTCTCCACAGAGGTCCAGTTCCGGCCGTACCGCACGGATGACTTCATCACGCGCCTGTACTACGAGACGCCCAGGTTCACGGTGCTGAACCAGACGTGGGTCCTGAAGGCGCGCGTGAACGACTCGGAGCGGAACCCCAACCTGTCGTGCAAGCGCACACTGTCCTTCCAGCTCCTCCTCAAGAGCAAGGTCACGGCGCCCCTGGAGTGCTCCTTCCTGCTGCTCAAGGGCCCATACGATGACGTGAAGATCAGCCCCGTCATCTACCACTTCGTCTTTACCAACGAGAGCAACGAGACGGACTACGTGCCGCTGCCCATCGTGGACTCAGTGGAGTGCAACAAGCTGCTGGCCGCCAAGAACATCAACCTGCGCCTCTTCCTGTTCCAGATCCAGAAGTAGGCGGCGCCGCCCGGCTGCCCGCGCCTGCCCACGGTGGCTTCGCTCGCTGCCCGCCTCGGCGGGGGAGGAGCAGCCGCGAACACTGGGAAGGTCTGCATGCGTGCGCGAGGGTGTGAGTGCTCGCGCCTCGCCCTCCGCCCCGCCTCCCCTGTCCTGGGCGCCGGAGGCCGGGCCACCTGCAGAGGAGACGGTGGCCCAGGGACACGACCGGGCTAAGCCCAGCGGCACAGTGAGGCGTACTGTCTGCTCTGGGCCGGGCTCAGGGAGCACGCTGACTTCAGACGGCATATTTGATTGCAATTAAAAAGGCACCCTTGTTTCCTACTTTCTGTTTTGTTTGAGGGAAAGGCGTAGCTGCGACTGGACCTGGGGGAGCTTTGGTTGGGCCTGGGGGCCGGAGCCCAGAGGTCCTTGTGCCTCCACCGCCGTGCACACCCCCACTGGAGACTTGGAGGCGTGGCTGCCTCTGCCACAGGCCTGCACAGGGGGGCAGCCTGAGCTGGGGTCTTGCAGTGGCCCCAGTGCACCCCCCCTCCCCAACCAGCTGCTCCAGAGAGGCAGGACTGGGCCCCCTGGGCTCAGCACATGCTTCAGAATCCAGGGTGAAGCTCTGTCTCTTCCCAGGAAAACGACTGAACTCTTTACAGGCTCTTCTGTAAGTTATGAGATTTAGCAAGAGAGAATCTATTTTCTGTATTCAGCCTTGAGGGCACAGCACCCCAGCCTGTGAGGGAAGCTGTGGGGGTTGCTGGCGATAAGCTAGCCTGGCTGGGTGAGGGTTTGAGTGCGCCGGCCATCCCCAGCCTGCTGTCAGGGACTGGCTGCCGGCCCTGTGTTCTGGGGCCCCCGTGGAGGTCAGTCCTCAGGCAGCACGCTTTCTCACTGGAGGGGGCTCTTCACAGCCTCTACTTTGCTGCTCCCATGGCCCTGGCCTGCGGCGAGCAGGCCTCAGTGTGTGGGCCTCACACCGGGGGAAGGAGCCCTGCCTGGAGGACCCTGAGACCCTTAGAGCTGCTAGAAAGGGCAAGTTTGGCCCCCCTCCTTTGCTTGGGAGACACGGCTCTTCTGCGATAGGTTTCTGTTGCTTTAATACCAAAGAACCGTTTCCTTTGCCCCTGGCCTGGCCTGCCCCGTGCTTCAGAACAGTCCTTCCCCCCGACCCCTCCCCACCTCCCCATTTCCCGGGCCTTGTAGGCTCAGCATGCAGGGGAGCCCAGGCAGCAAGAGTGCAGAGCCGCAGGCCTGCATGGCTCTTCGGTCCCTCCCCCTCCCAGCTCTGAAGCTGGGGGCTGAGAAATGGAGGCAGGGAATCCTGGGGTATTGACAGCTTCATCCCAGTGCCTAGCCCAGGCAGCCCTCTGAGCCAATTCTCCCCCCAGGGCAGCTGGCCTAGTTATACTGAGAAGACTGCTTAGCTTCCCATTTCCAGCCTAGGGCATGGGGCTCACAGGGGAACCCCTCCTGCAAGGCCATCTGTGCCTGGCCACTGAGGGCATCCAGAGGTGCTATGCTTGCTTTCCTAGCCTCCACAAAGAAAGATGCCTCCCCACCCCCCAGCACATCCTTGGGGGCACCCCCTGGCATGAGTCCCACTGCCCTCGGGGGCTGCCCCCCTACCTGGCAGGCATGGAGGATGACGCTCAGAGTGCTGTGTGCCAGGTCTCCTGTGTAGAGGAGATGGTGCTGTGTCATCGCATCTCAGCCTCTCTCAGGGGTAGACACCATCTCTAGAGCTTCTGGGTTTCAGGGTGACCATGCGGTTGAGGAGCCAGGGCAGGCTGGGCTTGCCTGTTGGGGTGCATGCGTGAGAGATCAGAGCCCGCAGAGGGGTGGCGCCCAAAGGCTCTCCCAAGTGGGGCAGGGTGGGGGGCAGCAGATCTCTATGCAGGTCAGGTATGTGGCTGGGCCTCCTCAGCCCTGTTTTTGCATCCCCGGGTCTAGCAGCCCTCTGGGATGGGGGTGGCAGGTGGGCTGGGCTCTGCACACCAGGGGCTTCTGGGTGCTGTGGGCACATAGCCCACTATTTCCAGCAGCCCAAGGGTGTGGGGGGGGCAGAGTGGCACCCACACAAGGCTCTCCTTGTAGGAGTATGTGTCTGGGGGTGCCCAGGAGGAGTGGTAATACATCCCAGCATCACTGTCCCCAGCACGGCCCCCACTCGGTGATGGTCCTCTCAGCAGCTGAGGCTTCCAGCTGCTGGAGACGGGTACCCCGGGAGATTGTGGTGCCTCTCAGCCACTCCTGGGAGCTGGCACCATAAACCTCCCTGTGGCATCTCACCGGGGGGGTCAATTTGCTAGGGTGTCTCCTCCATGTTGTTAGAAAGGAGAAAGCACCCGCGGTCTTTCTCCAGGACCCCTTGCCATCTTGGTGTCCTGACCTAGAGAGCGGGGGAGGAACGGCGGCAGATGTGGGGGAGTCCTGGGGGCCCCCCAGTCCCTGCCATCACCCGTCCCCTATGGGCACTACATCCCTCAGCTCACCCAAGTGAGACATTTACAAAGATAATAAAAGTAATTTTTTAAAGAGTAAAGTGAGAGATGTTTTTATCACTGTGGGAAATGACTTACATGTCACTATTGTGGTCTGTGTTCTCTTTGGATATTTTCTGTATGTAACTATGGTTTCAAAAAAATTCCAAACCACGTTTTGTCTGTGTTTCCTTAAATGAGAAGCCAGCCTCATGGACGAGTGTCCCTGGGCTCTGCCAGCAGCCTGGACAAGAGTCAGAAGCTGCTGCCACCCCCCTGCGGCCCCTGCTCACATGCTTGCCTGATCAGTGGGCAGAGAAGCAGGGTCTTCTCTGGCTGTCTTGTGAATGAGGAGCAGCCCTGGGGAGACTCCCTCTGCCCTTGGCCCGTTGAGCTGAGCGCATCTCTACTCCGGCGTCCTTGCTCTCCCACCCCTGCCCCATCTCCACCTTGCCCCTGGCTGTGCTCCTCACGCTCCCCCAGCCCGCCCTCCAACGACCCTCTTGGTTTCGGGGCCTTCCTGTTCGGCTCCCCACCCCCAGACCAAACTAGGGACCCAAGGGCGCTTTACCCTTCCAAGAGAAGAGGGTTACCTGGGTCCCACTTCCCATCTCACACTCCCTCGGGCCTGGCCTTGCCCGCATCCCTGAAGCCTGTCTTCCCCGGACCCAGAGAGCCATGTACCCTCCCCATCATTCCCTCCACCACACGCCTCATGGTCCACCCGCGGCCTGAGGGGTCTGCCCTGTTGGGTCTGTTTCGATTCCGTCCGAAATTAGTGCATCCACCGTCCACCCTTTCTGGACCTCCTCTGGGGCCTTTGGACGGCGGCCTCGGCACCCAGCACCCAGGGCTGGACCTGCCGTGGGGTGGCAGGTGTTTGGCTCTCCAAGGGGGAGGCGGCCGGGGTGCACCGCGCCCCCAAGGTCCCAGCGCGTGTGCGTCGAGGAGGAAGCACTTGGCGCCCTTCGTTTTGGAAGACACGTCCACGCCCCCTTCCCGGCCAAGCGCTGGGGGTTTGTGTCCGCGAGCCTCCGCGGCCGCTCCGCACGCTCCGCGAAGAGGGGCGTGTTGGATTCCGTGCATCTCTCGGGGTGCTCCGGGGTCCTGGGCCCTCCCTCCCTCCCTCTGCTCCTGCGAGAAGGCGGCGCGCCCCTCCGGTCAGGTCGCAGGTGTGGGCGGGGTTAGCGCGCGCGGGAGAGGTTAGCGGCAGCCCGCGGGCACCAGCCCGGGAGACCCCACCCCAAGGGCGGCTGCGGGGCCGGCGTGGAGCGTGGGGTGGGGCTCAGCTCCCACGCGGCCTTGGGGGTCTGGGGAGGTGCGGGTCCTCCCGCCGCTCCCTCACCGCCCTTCCCAACCGGGCGCCACCCGGACCACAGCTCCCAGGATGCTTCGGGCGGCAGGACTACAGTTCCCAGGAGGCTCCGCCCCGGCCGGGGCGGGGCCTGGGGCGGGGCCTGGGGCGGGGCTGCGGCGTTCGCGCGGGAAGTCCGGATCCCGGCGCGCGGCTGCCGGAGCATGAACGTGGAGCGCGAGCTTCGCCGTGAGTCTCCCGGCCGGGTGCGGGGCAGGGAGCGGGTGTGGCCCGCCCGAGCGGAGGGGCCCAGCCTCCCGGCTCCGTCTCCCTCTCTCTGCAGAGCTGAGCAAGGCCAAGGCCAAGGCCCAGAGGAACGGGCAGCTGCGGGACGAGGCCGCCCTCTGCCACCAGCTGGGGGAGCTCCTGGCCAGCCATGGTGCGCGCTCCGCGGCCGCCCGGGGCTGTGGCCCCGGACCCGGGCGGCTGGGGATGGCGGGGTGGGGACCGGCGGCGGGGCGGGGGGCCGGGGACCTTGCGGAGCGGGCAGCCGGGGGCCAGCCACAGCCCCGCCCGCGCGGCCCTGGCCGACTGCCCGGCGGGGGCTGAAGCCTGCCGTGCCTGCCCGCCCAGGACGCTACGCGGAGGCCCTGCGAGAGCACCGGCACGAGCTCCAGCTCCTGGAGAGCGTCGACGACCCGCTGGGCTGCGCCGTGGCCCACCGCAAGATCGGAGAGCGGCTGGCCGAGCTGGAGGATTACTCAGCCGCCCTGAAGGTGGGCAGGGGCAGGGCCCCGGGCCCACCCCCAGCTCCCTTGCAACCATGTCCAGCCCTCCAGGGTCCCCACTTCCTGCCGGTCCCTTTCTGAGGAGAGAAGCACAGTCTTTAGCGTCTGACCCCTGGCTGGAGGAGGACACGCATGGACACGGCCTGTTCTTCGGCCAGCCCTGCGCCAGGGGGCTGTAGGCTGGTCCTGGGGCAGGCACATCCTAGCCTGTCCTAGGAGCCTGCTCCGCACATCCATTCACCAACGTAACACTTCAGCTCTTACTGTCCACAAAGGGCCTGCTCTGGTCCCGGGAGCGCGGCTGCAGCAGCCTAGCTCACTCCCACTCGTGTCTTCCTCATGACGACATTGGCTGGGCGGAGTGTGGCTCCACCATCCCCACAGGCAGCCCTTGGCATAGAAGAGATGGGACATGTGTAGCCTGGCTTTGGCCTGCTCTGTGGGGACTTGGGGGAGTAGGGGACTCTCCTGGGCAAAGGTAGGGACCTCCTGGGTTTGGGACACATAGCAGATTTGCCTGAGGTGGGGGTTGGCTCACAACGGCCATTCCTTTGCGCCATAGCACCAGCATCGCCATTTGGAGCTGGCCCGTTCTCTGTCCAATCACATTGAGGTGCAGAGGGCCTGGGCCACCATTGGCCGCACCTACCTGGACATCTATGACCATTGCCAGTCACAGGATACCTTGCTGCAGGCACAGACTGCCTTTGAGAAGAGCTTGGCTATTGTGGACGAGAAGCTGCAGGGTAAGTGGTCCTGAAGACCCAGCTCCCCCCGCCTCTGGCTCCAGAGCTGCTGGGGCCCCACAGCCTGCCCCGTATGGCAGGTTCTGCCAGTCTGGGCCCTCCCTTTGCCAGGCTGAGATCTCTGTAAAGCCTCCCGGGAGGAGACACATGGCCTGTGCTCCTCACAGCCTCAGGTCTGGGCACTCTCTCCTCTGTCCTGTGCCCCGTCTGTGGCAGGACCCCTGGTCCCCTGCACTGCAAGACGGGTAGGGGAGAGGCCGCACAGTCCCAGAGCTTGGTACCCCAAGTGGGCGTGAGGCCCTGAGTGTGCAAATGGCGGGGGGGCACCTTCCAGGGACGTTGGCCAAGCGAGAACTGAGTGAGATGAGGACCCGACTCTACCTGAATTTGGGGCTCACTTTCGAAAGTCTGCAGCAGGCGGCCCCCTGCGACGACTACTTCCGGAAGAGCATCTTCCTCGCCGAGTAAGGCCCCTGTGCCCAGAGGAAGGAGCCTCGTGAGAGGGCACCCCTCCACCCCCGTTCTGTCTCCCGTGAGCAGGGGAGCTCCCCTGCATGCCTAGAGCACGGCGGCGCGTGCTGGGGAAGGAGCAGGCTGGGCGTCCTCTGCGCCATCCCTGCAGCGCTCTGAGCACCTGTCACCACCCGCAGACAGAACCACCTCCATGAGGACCTGTTCCGGGCCCGCTACAACCTGGGTGCCATCCACTGGCGCCGAGGGCAGCACTCCCAAGCTATGCGCTGCCTGGAGGGGGCCCGAGAGTGTGCCCGCGTCCTGAGGAGGGAACGGATGGAGAGCGAGTGCTGCGTGCTCATCTCGCAGGTGCCCGCTCTCACAGCTCTGGGCTTAGCCTGCAAAGGGGCTCGGGCTCTGGGGAGTCCGCAAGTCTCACCTTCCTTCGCCTTCCCAGATCCTCCAAGACCTGGGGGATTTTTTGGCTGCCAAGAGAGCCCTGAAGAAAGCCTACAGGCTGGGCTTCCAGACGCCTTTGCAGAAGGCGGCAGTCTGCCGGACCCTCAAATACGGTGAGCCCGGGGACCTGAAGTCCCCCAGGAGGGGTGGGGAGCTGGCAGTACCAGTGTGGAGTCTTTCCCTGCCCCCCCTTGTTGGGAAGAGAGCCCCACTTTTCTCTGAGCCTTAAGCACAGTGTGTCAGAGGGGGACAGAGGTGGTTGGGAGCCCGACCAGGCGTTTATACCTGAGCAGGATCTGCACTGGGAGGGTGGACGGTGCCTGCGGCCTGTGAGGACTGACAGGTGGCAGGCAGGAGGAGCTCCCCTTGCAGGCCAGGGGGTGCTTTGAGTCATTCCTTTTTCTGATCCTCACGACCCCATGGGGTGCGTTTTCTTGCCACCCCCCTGTTACTGAGGGGAGAGCAGGGGGCGCGGAGAGGGTGGATGGCCCCCGAAGGGCACACGGCTGACAAGGGGCAGTCCGGGCAGAGGCGCACTGTGCCTCCCATCACGTGGAGCTCTTGCCTACAGTGCTGGCCGTGGTGCGGCTGCAGCGGCAGCTGCGGGAGGCCGAGGGCAGCGACCCCCAGGGCGCCATGGGCATCTGTGAGCAGCTGGGAGACCTGTTCTCCAAGGCGGGCGACTTCCCCAAGGCGGCTGAGGCCTACCAGAAGCAGGTGTGCCTCCCCTGCCGAGGTGGGAGGAACGGGGTGGTGACGGCCCAGGCTGGCACATGCCAGGCAGGCCTGGCCTCGCCGTTGCTGTTTCTGTAGCTGCACCTCGCAGAGCTGCTGGGCCGGCCAGGGCCCGAGCTGGCCGTCATCCACGTGTCCCTGGCCACCACCTTGGGAGACATGAAGGACCACCACCGGGCCGTGTCCCACTATGAGCAGGAGCTGAGGCTGCGCGGTGGTGACGCTCTGGAGGTGAGCGGTGCTGGCGCCCGACCCAGGCTGCGGGGACTCGGAGTCAGCCCCCACAGCTCTGCCTTAGCACTGCCGCCCTCGAGTGCCGGGCAGGACAAGCATTCTCTTTCCGGGGCTGTTGCATGTGTGCAGAGCTGGGGAGCTGGAGCCCTGGCTGGGGCCAGTTCAGTAGGGTGCACACAGCACCAAGTTCATCCTTCCTCCTGCTCCAGGAAGCCCAGACCTGGTTAAACATCGCACTGTCCCGGGAGGAGGCCGGTGATGCCTACGAGCTGCTGGCCCCGTGCTTCCAGAAGGCTCTCAGCTGTGCCCAGCAGGCCCAGCGGCCCCAGCTGCAAGTACGAAGCCCACGTGGCGACCCCCAAGCACAGCGTCCCTGCAGCCCACCTGCCCTCGCTCCACACCCCCCTTCCCTTGCTGCAGGGACCTGGTGTCCCTGTGGCCCTGAGCCGGGTGTCCCCTACCCTTCAGAGGCAGATCTTACAGCACCTCCATGCCATGCAGCTGAGGCTGCGGCCCCAGGAGGCCCCAGTCACTGCAGCCAACCTGCAGGAGCTGAGTGTGCCCAGAGAGCAGGAGGAGGACGACGAGGAAGAGAAAGAGGAGGACGCGGACACTCCGGAGCTCAGTGACGTGGAGCTCTCGGAGAGCGGTGAGGCCCCGGGCACCCGAGCCAGCCACCCTGGCACCTCCTCCCTGATGCCCTTGGGGCTGGGCCCCCGGCTGGGATCCTTGGGGGGGCTGCTCACCGGCTGGGGACAGGAGGGTTCAGCCCCGTGCGGAACGGGTGTTCAGTGCTGGTAGACAGAGGAGGGCTGTGTGCGGAGGGGCTGAGGCGGCTCCTGGAGGAGCAGGTGATGGGAAGGATAGTGGGCATCTGCGAGGGGAGGACATGCAAGGTAAGACCTGAAGAAATAGCACCATGAGAGAAGGGCATGGGCAGGCAAGATGGGGTGGAGACAGCACATGGGCTGCCATGCCCAGGCTGGCGTAGGCTGCCCCGTGGAAGGTGGCTGCCTGGAGTAACTTTGAGCGGAGTGTGCTGGGAGCCCAGGTGGTGGGTGCAAGCAGGCCCCTGGCTTCTGGCTGAGAGGCGGGGCTGGAGACCTGTCCCTCAGGCCAGGAGGAATCATTTCAGCTTTGAACCTGAGTGGCTTCTAGAAACTCTCAGTGAGAAGCCAAGGGCTGTGGGAAGGCTGTGCCATGCTTTAGGCTGTGCCATGCGGGTTAGGCTGGGTGTCACTGCCGCGCAGCTATAGAGAGCCACAGGAGTCAGAGGACCAAAGCAGGAACTTCAAGTGACACCACTCAGGAGTCCATGAAGGAGAAGAAGGTTCTAGCAAGGACCAGAGGCACAGGAGGAGTGGGGTCAGGCAGTGTGAGCTGGAGGCAGGTGCAGGTAGGAAGGCAGGATATGGACAGGTGGAAGGCACCTGGGCTCACGTGATGTGCTGTTCCTAACGTGAACCTGACTTCAGCTGACAAAGCTGCTTCCCAGGACAGGGACAGGCATGTGGGCTGAGACGATCCAGAGCAGGGTCTGAGCATGGGGTGAGAGGTCAGCACTTGGTGGACAGGGTAAGGTGGGCAGAAAGGTCAGGGGCACCCCTGTGGGCAGAAGTGTGGTGGGTGGGCACAGCCATGGGCAGGGCTGGCAGTGGGGTAGCCGTGGCACCGGACCTCCATCCTCCAGACCTGGAAGGGCAGAGGGCTCTGGGGCTTGGCTTACCTGGAGCAGTCTCGGCTCGTTTCCAGAGGGTGATGCCGAGGGCGGGTCCCAGCGTCTGGAGGAGGATGAGGAGCTGCAGGGCTGCTTGGGGCAGCCGAGGGCGAACAAGGTGAGGATGGTGTGGGGGCGGCATGTGGCCCCCCATGCTTACCCGTGCTGCCTGGGCCCCTCACACCTCTGCTTCTTGTCCTGGCACGACGGTCCGCAGTGGAACCGGCGCAATGACGTTGGGGAGACCCTGCTGCACCGCGCTTGCATCGAGGGCCGTCTGGGTCGTGTCCAGGACCTCGTAAGGCAGGTGGGCCTACCATCTCATTCTAGGTCCCCTGTGGGAAAGCGGGACTTTGCCCTGGGGTATGTGGTTCCCCCTGCCCCCAAAGGTGGTGGCACAGGGCAGGGGGGCTGGAGGGAGCACCAGCCCTGCACAAGCCCCTACAGGGGCCTCCCTGAGATCTTATATGCAGACCAGCTGTCTTTGCTGGGACCTGGACCAGGGCTGGTGTGGGGCCCATTCTGGGCTCTGAGACCCCGGCCTGGCCCTCCTGGAGCCTCAGGGCCCTGCAGCAAGGCTGGGCTCCTTGTCGTCCTCGGTCACAGGGCCACCCTCTGAACCCTCGGGACTACTGTGGCTGGACGCCCCTGCACGAGGCCTGCAACTATGGGCATGTGGGTGAGTACGAGGCCGGGACATCCTAGGGAGGGGGCCAACCAGGGCTGGGAGCTAGCTCCTGTCCTCTGGCCCACAGACATCGTGCGCTTCCTGCTGGACCACGGGGCTAGGGTTGATGACCCGGGCGGCCCAGGCTGTGAGGGCATCACTCCCCTTCATGACGCCCTCCACTGTGGTCACTTTGAGGTGGCCCAACTCCTCGTTGAACGGGGAGCGTCCGTCACGCTCCGAACCGCAAAGGTGAGTGGAGGGGAGTGTGGGCCAGGCGGGCTCAGGCTGCAGTGGGGGGGCTGTGGTCTGGGCAGGCTCAGGCTACGGGGGGTTGCTCCTGCCGACCCCGCTCAGCTGGCGGCCGTGCAGGGGCATAGCCCACGGGAGACGCTGCAGCAGTGGGTGAAGCTGTATGGCAAGGATCTGGACGGCGAGACCCGAGAGAAGGCCGCTGCCATGGAGCGGCTGCTCCGAGTGGCCTCCTCAGGACAAGGCAAGTAGAGGCCTCTTCTGCTCCTGGGGTCACCCGTCCCTAGCCTGCAAGTTCCCTAGCCCCTGCTTCTCGGACATTTCAGCTTGGGCGGCTGGGATTGGGCGCGGCGTCATGCTACCTTCTGTCTTTCCACAGCTCCCCACAACTCCCCGGCACCCCACACCCCTCCACGGAACCATCTGTTTGACCCTGAGCTCTCTCCTCCCTCGAGCCCCGGCCCGGGACCCCCAGGGTCCTCTCAGGTCCATGCCGGGGTCTCCCCAGGGCACGCAGTTCCAGCTGTGGCCAGGCCTCGGAGGAGCAGGCCCAAGCTGGCCAGCAGCAGCAGCTCAGAGGGCGAGGACTCCCCGGGCCCCTGCCAGCCCATCCACAAGAGGCCCCGGCATCATGTCCCCGTACAGCAGGCCAAAACCAGGGTGCCTGGCTATCCCAGTAGCAGGGAGGCAGCGGCAGCGAGTGCTACCCGGGCGGCCACCAGAGGTGTGGCTGGTGCCCAGATCTCCCGCCCTGGGCCCAGCCTACTTCGGGGCCCAGGTGAGCCCACCATGCACCGGGCAGCGCTCATCCCGGAGGAGGAGTATCTGACCGGGGACTGGCTGGAGGATGACTCCCCGTTGACCCACAGCTGCCAGGATGGCTCTCGGCCCCACCCCCAGGGCAGTGGGGACAGTCCCAGTCCCCATGGCTCGGGCTCAGGCCGCAGTAAGAGCCCCGATGGGCTCCGGGCCTGGGCCAGGCAGAGCCGGCTGCCCCGTCTCAGGAGTTGGAACGCACCGGGCGGGGCAGGGGGAGACGGCAGCCCAGCGGCAGACCTTCCACGGAGCCCTGACCTCTCCAGGGCCGCGGGGCCCAGTGGGGACAGCCCGGCGGCAGGCCAGCCCCCGGTGGGTGCGCACCTCAGGTGGAAGCGGTGGGTGGTGAGGGTGGACGACTGTTTTCTGACTCAGCCTGTTGCCCCCCCCCATGTCCCCACCCACCAGGGTCCATCTTTGCCCCCTCCCATCCGGGTGCGAGTGCGAGTGCAGGATAGTCTCTTCCTCATTCCTGTCCCACACGGGTGAGCAGAACCTGCCCTCCGAGTCCCTGTTCCCCTTGTGCCCCTGAGAGAACCCTCGCGTTTGCATATCGGATGGTGTGGGTAACGAGGGCTCCCTCAGACTGGGTGGGTCACTACTGCTGTCGCTGGGGAGAGGTGGCAGACCAGGGTCAGGGGGACTTGCATACGCATAGGCAGGGCCCTGGACGGGTTGGCTCCAGCCCTGTGGTCCCTAGGAAAAGCCTGGAAGAGCTGGATGTATGTCAGGCTGCTGGGGGCGTGGGCACATCCTGAGCAGGGCTAGGAGGAGGGCAGACACCAGATGAAGGAGCCATAGACCCAGAGCGGGGATGGCAGGACTGTGGGGGCCTTCTTCAGTGTGCCTAGCATCCTGGCCAGCTCTGCTTTCCTCTGTCCCAGCAGCGGGGAGACCCAGTCTGTGGCCTGGCTAACCGAGCAGGCTGCCCAGCGCTATTGCCAGGCTTGTGGGCTTCTGCCCAGGCTCGTCTTGCGAAAGGAGGGAGCCTTGCTGGCCCCACAGGACCCCATTCCTGATGTGCTGCAGAGCAACGAGGAGGTGAGTGGTAGGGGCCTGGGCCCCACGCAGAGCATGCCCCGGCCCAGGGGGCCCCTCTGGCTGCTAACGGCTAGTGCTCTCCAGGTGTTGGCAGAAGTCACCTCGTGGGACCTCCCCCCACTGACTGACCGCTACCGCAGGGCCTGCCGGAGCCTGGAACAAGGTAAGGGCCCAAGAGAGCTCGAGGTGACCTGGGCGGATGGGCACGTCCCTGCACCCCTCTCAGGTCTGGGGCCTACCGTCCAGAGCCCCAGATGGATAGCCATCGAGACACACTCCCTCCTCCTCTACCCAGTGCCCACACCTGTGGGTGGCAGGTAGGGGGAGGTTGGCCCTGCTGGCGGTGCGTGATGTAGAGCCAACAGAGCCCCCGGAGGCTAGGCCTAGGGCGGCTTTCCAAGGAAGCCTGGCTTGGGCGCTGTGAGATGTGGGGGTGCCTGGCAGAGGTTAGGGCCCTGCCCAGGAGAGCATGAGAAGGCAGAGAGGGGTCAGTGGCACCCACCGGCCACACGTTGGGTCTCCTGCAATGCTGGGTCTCCAGGCATGTGGGAGTGGCCTCTGCGGTCCCTCTGGTGGGTGTGTCGGGGCGATGTGTGATGGGGCTCCCAGGATTCACAGGGCAGAACGGCAGATTCAGGCACTGGTGACACACACACACTCCCCGCCCAGAGGAGCACCCACAGGTGCTGCAGGCCATGGACCGCCAGGGCTCTGGCCCCTCGTTCAGCGTGGGCTCCCTGGCCCTGCGTCAGACCCAGCTCACCCCGCTGCTGCGGGCCCTCAAGCTTCACACGGCGCTCCGGGAGCTGCACCTGGCAGGGAACCGGCTGGGGGACGGATGTGCCGCCGAGCTGCTGGCCGCCCTGGGCACCATGCCCAGCCTGATGCTCCTGGATCTCTCCTCCAATCACCTGGGCTCTGAAGGCCTACGCCAGCTTGCCGCAGGTCTCCGGGGGCAGACCACCTTGCAGGTAGAGGCATGGGGAGCAGCGGGTAGGCACTAGGGCTGGCATCCAGCCTATCATCGGGTGGAAGGGTGCACTTGGGAGAGCTGGCCACTGGCCTGCTCGGGGACACCAAGAAGACCAGATCCTCCAGAGGGGCCCATGTCTTTCACAGAACTTACAGGAGCTGGACTTAAGCATGAACCCCCTCGGGGATGGCTGTGGCCAGGCCCTGGCATTCATCCTACAGGGCTGCCCCTCACTCAGTACCTTGCATCTCCAGGCCTGTGGCTTCGGCCCCAGCTTCTTCCTGAGCCACCAGGCAGCCCTAGGTAGTGCCTTCCAAGGTGAGCTGATGGGCACGTCCACGTCCTTGCCCCAGGGTTCCAGTTGTCATCAGAAGGGCACGTCCAGGGGCACAGAGGGCCTTGAGCCAGAGGGCCTGCTGTCTAGGAGAACATCGCTGGACGTGCTGGGCCTGCCTGGGCTCGGGCATTCCCCTAGGACATGCCGTGGGCCACCGTCACAGTCCTGAGTGTTCTGGTAGACACATTGAGGCTGCGGAGAACCCCAGTCCCAGTACAGAGAAACTGGGAACTGGTAGTCCTCTAGGGGGCTTTCTGTAGAGGTGGTGGGCCAGGAGGTAGGGCTCAGGGACATGAGCACAACGGCAGGGGAGAAGCGGGGTTGGGCAGCAGATGGCGCTCCCAGTCCCCACCCCATCGTGCACAGACCTCCAGGCTCAGGGCCTGTCTTGGGTTCCCCATCTTGTCTCAGGTATGGGGAGGCAGGTGGCCCAGGGATGGCGGGGAGAAGATGGGTTCAGGAGTCTGGCCCCATCTCTCCTTGCCTGGGACACCCTGGGCAGAAGCTACTCCACTTCCACGTGCACTGAAATCTCAGGGATGATAGTTTCATCTGGGGGGTCGTGAGGGTGTTGGGCCTGGGACTGCAGCTGGGCTAGGTAGCAGTCGTGTGTGGCTGACAGAGGTTCTGGTCCCCTGTACAGATGCCAAGCACCTGAAGACACTGTCTCTGTCCTACAACATCCTGGGTCCCACCGCCCTGGCCCATGCCCTGCAGAACCTGCCTGCCCATACCCTCCAGCGCCTGGAGCTGAGCTCCGTGGCAGCTGCTGAGAGTGACTTGGGCCTTGTGGAGCCTGTGGTCAGATACCTGACCAAGGTATGTTGTGGTTGAGGGGGCTTGCTGAGGCAAACAACCCTGGACCACCCAGCCTGCAGTCCCATAGCTGATCCCAGGCGGGCGGTGGGGGGTAGCCTGGGAAGGAGCTGGTACATTCAGAAAGAAGAGCTGCGGCGGAAGCTTTCTGGAGAGCTAGCTGCCTGCCTCAGGCTTTGAATTCCTGTCCAGCAATGGTGCCCAGGGCCCAGGGCAGCCTCCTTGCCCCAGGCAGGTCCCAACATCTTGCCAGGCCTCCCAGGGCTCTCTCCCCTGGGTCCTCCCTGTGGGGCTGGTCCCTGTGATTTTCACATGCCAAGTGTTACTTACACCTGAAAGCGGATGTGTTTCCCTGTGATCTGCAAATTGGAGGGATACTGCTGCCCTCTGATGCCTGGGGGGTCAGGCAGACTTTGCCCCCTTTTTCCCAAGGATGAAGGAAGGTATCTGACCTGCGTGTGGGGCCTCTACTGGGAAACAGGGAGAGCAGGCACCCCACTCAGCCCAGCCCCCCTCGGGCCTCTGCTTTGTCTAGGAAGGCTGCACTCTAGCTCACCTGAGCCTGTCTGCAAACCATCTGGGTGACAAGGCAGTGAGAGACCTAAGCAGGTAATAGAGTCTGATCTCAAGCCCAAACCCTAGGGGAGCTGGGTCAGGCAGGGTAGGGGTACCAGCTCTCCCCCAAGTGCGTCCCAGGACCTAGCTCCTTCCTGCTTCAGCCCTGCATCCTGTCCTTCCCACACCCCTGAGGCTCCAGAGAGCCTTCCCATCACCCTTTGTGCAACAACCCATGCAAGGATCACTCCTGACCCTCCAGCTAAAACGTGGTTGGTCTGGGGAGCTTTCTCTAGTGTTGGGGCCTCCCTCCCTCCCGTTATTGCAGATGCCTTCCTTGTTGCCCCTCACTCATGTCACTGGACCTGTCTGCCAACCCTGACATTAGCTGTGTGGGTCTGGAGGAGCTCCTGTCTGCCCTCCAGATGCGGCCCCAAGGCCTCAGCTTCCTTGGCCTTTCAGGTGAGCTTGGGAACCTACCTGAGGCCCAGGTGCCTCCTCTAAATGGGCTACCATTGCCACCAGCCAGATGGCAAGAGGGGGCTGGGTCCCCTGAGATTGACACAGCGGTGGACAGTGACCAAAGTGACTTGAAGGGGATGTGAGCCCAGCTCCTAAAACAGTGGGGCAGGAGGAACATGGGATCTCTGGTTTTAACCTGTTCAGCCTGACCCTCGGGGACCATGGTGGCTGGGGGGGTTGGATCCCCTTTCAAGAGGATTTCCTAACTACCATTGGCAAGAGGAAGGCTCAAGGTCAGGATGGCAAAAACTTGCTACCAAGGGACCTTCCCACTTCCTGGCAGGGGCTGCTTGGACCCTAATCTTCCAGCCTGTGGTGTCTTAGCTTGTTCTCATCCTGGCCATCTGAAGATGGTGCCAGGACATGCTAGTTTGGTGAACTGGCCTCCCGGTAGCCTGCACATCCAGCTAGGGCGTGCAGCGGGAGAGTACAGGCTTTGCCCTCCAGGAGGACAGGGATGGAGAGTGGGTATCCACACAGAGAGCCCCTGGGTTCTTCCTGCTCCTCACTCCCTACTGCACACCAGCATCTGGACCCATCCTCTCCCCTAGCTCCCTAGGGTCCTGAGCCGGCTGGGCACTCTGGGCTCCCTGGAGCTCAGACCTTGACAGCTCAGTGACCTCTGGAGATCCACAGGCACTGCTATCGTGCCCATTTATGGACGGAGAGACCCAGGCATTGTCCTAGAAAGTGGCATGCATGTGACTGCCCGTGTGTTTGAGCCAGGGACCGTCCTGTGCGACCCCCGGCTCCGACAGGGGCCCAGGAAACCCTTCCTAGAGTGTTTCTGGGCCTCGCCTGGGGTTCTGCCCACGCACTGTGCTGTGGCCCTCGGGGCCTCAGAGGAAGTGCATTTCTTCCCGGGGGCCGCCCCGGTGCAGAGAACACGGGCGCGGGGTCGCAGAGGCGTCCAGCTCCCTGAGACCCGCTCCTGCCTCCCCTCTGCAGGCTGCGCTGTCCAGGGTCCCCTGCGCCTGGGCCTCTGGCGCGAGATCACCGCACAGGTGCAGGAGCTGGAGCTGTGCAGCCGCCGCCTCTCTCCCGAGGACCGGGCCGCCCTGCGCCAGCTGCTGCCCGGCCGACCGGGCCCCGGCGTGTGCACACTGGACCGAGGGACCAAGCTCTTCTTCAGGCGCCTGTGACCCCGGGGGCGCTGCCCGGGCCCCCTCCCCCAACGCCTCAAATAAACGGACACTGCTGCTGCCCCTGCTGCTGCCTGAAAGACGGGTGGGAGGCGGAAAGTGGGGTTCGCTTTGCGGCAGGGACCGGAGGGCGCCGGTCACTCGGAGGCCGGGTGGACGAAGCGCACGCCTTCCCCTGCCCGAGCCTCTTCCCGCCTCGCGGGCCGCAGGGGGCGGGGCCCGGCCGGTTGCGACGCGCGCATGCGCGCGCGTCAATTTGAGGGGAGAGCCGCGCTCAGACGCAGACCTAGGGAATCGAGCGTAGATTGCCGGGGCGGGCCGTGCGTGCGCAGGCGCAGACATGCAAGGGAGCGCCGAGCGGTCGATCCGGGGCGCGCACGGCGGCGCCGGGTCCGCGACCGGCTGAGTCGGCCCAGGTACCGGGCCGGTGGGGGATGGGGCGGGGAGAGGGCGGAGGGCCCCTCCGCAGTCACCCGGGGTGACTCTCGCGTCCCGGTCCCGGTCCCGAGCCGCGCCGGGCCCCGCGCAGGCCGGGCTCCCGGGGTGCGCCGCGCTCGGGGCGCCTCCTTGCTCGCGCGGACCCGGTGGCTGCCCAGGCGCGGGCATCGTGGGGACGGACACTCGCTGTTCGGGTCCGCGTGCGGCCAGCGGACCCTGCTTTCGCGCCCGAGCGGAGTCCCCCGGAGGACTGCGGGCGCTCGCTGCGCGCCCCCGCGCCTTGCCGGCCGGTCCGCCCGGAGTCCCCGGGAGCGGCCGGACGGTCTCCCTGCCGCCACCCAGTGAGCTCTTGTCCCTCGTCCGCGTTCCCGGGCGACACCCTCCCTCGCACGCGCGCCCCTCCCTGCCTGTGCTCCCGGGTGCCGCAGGGCTGCAGCCCCGACTGCCTGCTTTCTCCGGTCCCCCGTGAGGCGGCCCGCCCAGCCCGGCGAGCCTGGGCCTCTCTGACCGGCGCTTTGCTGCGGCCGCTCCCTCTTCCCTCTTCTCCCGCTCAGGGCCCCCTCCTATAGGCGGGCCAGACACAGGGTATTGTTCTTGGTTCCTTTTTAACTAACGTCCCATTTCAGATACTTCAGTGGGCCTGGTGGGTTCATGTCCAGCGCATGTCACACTGGCTCCAGCCCGTGCATCAGCTTCCTGAGTGGGCAAGACCCTCCGAGGGGCCTCATGCCTTCTCTTTCTCAGCCCATCGGTAGCTTCTGCCGTGTTGGTGTGAACCTCACACACCCTCCTCGCTTGACCTGTGGGGCTGTGCGCTTCCATCCCGTGTCTCCAACTTCCCCACTCGTCTGTTCCTCTACCTGTGTTTCCTGTAAAGGCCTTGAGTTACATTATTCTCTCTGCCCAAGGGCTCCACACCAGGTCTTCTGATAGCTGCCACCTCATCACTCTCCTGGCTCACAGCAGCCTTCAGGGAGCCCTGACCCCTTGCCACCACTGCCCTGCTGTCCTGAGATGCGCTTTTGCACCCGCTTCCTCCTGACAGTCTCAGGCAGAGCAGGTGTTCCCACCACAGCACGTAGTGCCTTGTGTGTTCATCACTATGATGTGGGCCAGCCAGGTCTGAGGGTCCAGAGGGGTCCTGCAGGACCCACCAAAAGGGTCCTTGCCTTCACATGGGATGAAGAATCAGACACGAGCCAGGAGGAAGTGAGAGCAGTTTACTGAGTAGTGTGAGGGGCAGATGAGCCTCTGGGAAACTCAGAAGGGAAAGAAGAGTGAGTTTCTCCTCTGCTTGGGGCCTAAGGATTTTACTGAGGACTGGGGTCTGGTGTGTATATCCTCCCAGGTATCCAGGAACTGTCCAGAACAAAGGTAAATGTCCAGGTGTTCTCCATAAATCAATTAGTTCCTGGAACCAGGGGGTCCTGGCGTCTCAGCGTCTAGAGTCTGTGGACGGAATAGGCACAGGACAGCCTCGCCCACTCACTCCTTGGAAGTTATCCACTGTGCTGGGAGACTGCAAAGAAATCATTAACTCCTTGACCTTGACCAGTGAGGAGGGGCGTTATTTGTACTGTAAGGCATGTGCAAGGTAGGGGTGCAGAGCCTAGGAGGGAAAGACCGGGAAAAAGAGCAAAAAAGCAGTTCTTTCTGGGCCTTTTCAGTTTCCCTGTCTCCTGTGTTTCTCATCTGACTGCTGTGGGCTGGGAGACTCTTCGCAAGGCCCAGGAGTGTTCGAGGTCACCTTCGAGTTGGCACTGGCTGTACTCCTTAGGTCTTTGCTGTGGCCACCGGAGCCTGCAGGATGTTTCACGGGATCCCAGCCACTCCGGGCATCGGAGGTGAGTAGGGCCCAGGGTGGGCCCAGGGACCCAAAGGGCCAAGCTTTCACCCCTGCTGCAGAGGCCATGGGTTGTGGGGAGGTCTCTAAGTGTCTCCCCAGTGCAGCCTCAGTGGGCAGCTGGGGTCTGGTGCGGTTCATCCCCAGGGGGCCCAGAGACCTCCAGGTGGGGCCAGCTGGGCACAGAGATAACGATTTACTGTGCTAGGAACCTCGTGGTGCTGGGGGCAGGGGCGGGGGCAGGCATCCTGGAGTCAAGCCAGGGGAAAGGTCACAAAACGTGTGACAGATGTCATCTGTGCCCTTTCACTGTACCATAAACAAGGTGTGGTCACCTTGCTATAGCATGAGGTAGCTGAGGAGCAGGGTGGACGGGCCAGGGGCCAGGCCTGGCACATGGCCTCCCGACCTCAGAGGTTCGTTTTCTGCCCGGAGCTCCCTGCCCACAGACTGGGGGGTGCCGAAACTAGAATCCCATCCTCTGCTCCCTCTGGGTTCCTTGGGACCCTTCACAGGGTGAGCCCTTGGGTGGGCTGCTGGAATAGGGCTGGGGCCAGGGCCAGTGGACAGGCCCCCTGGGGTCACCGTTGTGGTCAGCCTACTCTCTGCTCTGTTGCAGCGCCTGGAAACAAGCCGGAGCTCTACGAGGTGAGCGGTGGATGCCCGCCTGGCCAGCACCGGCCAAGAGCAGACCCTGTGTGAGCCCCACCAGGACCCTGCGGTCCCTCTGGCTGACACACTGCTCTCTCTCGCCGACAGGAAGTGAAGCTGTACAAGAATGCCCGGGAGCGGGAGAAGTGAGTCCAGACCCCACCACACACACACCGTGCCCCCGACCCCCCACCACACGCACGCCATGCCCCCCAGCCTCCAAACCACCCCCACACTGAAGTCAGGAGGACATGGGGCCAGGCTGCGAAAACAGTCCCCAAAGAGCCTGCCAGGTGTGCCCAAGTACAGCCTCACCCCGGGACAGTGGGCGCCAGGGGCTTTGGGGGCTTTGCAGCCATGGCCTGATGGACACGCTGCCCTCAGGTATGACAACATGGCCGAGCTGTTCGCTGTTGTGAAGACAGTGCAGGCCCTGGAGAAGGCATACATCAAGGACTGCGTCACCCCCAACGAGTGAGCCTCTGTCCTCGCGCCAGTCCTGAGCACCGGTCGTGGAAAGCTTGTTCTGCCCTCCGGGGCCCAGGTGCTCAGCAGGAAGCAAGAACAGGGCTCTGAGGCCGGGGCTGGGGGTTCATATGGTTTCACTTCAGTGTGGGGGCTGCCCCTCCTTTCTGCTTCCTCTCCTCCCTAGTGCTCTTGTCTAGATCCGTAGGGAAGCCTCAGCCTTTGGTGGCCCGTCTCTGCTCTGCCACTCAGCCCTCCAGGAGAGCTGTCCTGTGTCTGGATGGGCCAAGGGTGAGCAGGAATGCTGGGCGGGGCCGGCCTGGTGCAGCCTGGCCCTCTCCCTAGATACACTGCCGCGTGTTCCCGGCTCCTGGTCCAGTACAAAGCCGCATTCCGGCAGGTTCAGGGTGCAGAAATCAGCTCCATTGATGAATTCTGCCGCAAGTTCCGTGTGAGTGAGCAGGTCAAGGAAGCACGGGGTGGGGAGGGGAGCTGCTGGGAGGGTGCCAGGCCTGGGAGCCCCAGGACCCACGGCAGCTCTGCCCGCTCAGCTGGACTGCCCACTCGCCATGGAGAGGATCAGGGAGGACCGACCCATCACCATTAAGGACGACAAGGGCAACTTGAACCGCTGCATCGCTGACGTGGTCTCGGTGCGGCTTCCGGGGCCTGCGGGGGCTGTGGGGCGGTCAGGAGGGACCCCGCCACCCACTGTGGCCACACATGGCCGCAAAAGCCCAGGGCTCCCAGAGCTGCACAGCACTCACACCCATTGGGCAGGGCTCTCCATAGTTGGGAACAAAAGGGGTGGGGAGGTCTTCCTCCCTGGATGCACCCAGGGGCAGCACAGCCAGGGGCTCCCATGTACCCACTGCCCTGGGGGGCACAGCCAGAGCGGGGCCACGGACAGCAGCAGGTGGGCCAGGTGGCACGTGGAGGACCTCACAGGCTGTGGAAACGGGTGCAGCAGGGACCTAAGTAACCAGACCGTCGAGGAGGGAGCCCGGGGCTTCTTGAGGCCCGAGAGGAGCTGGGTGAGGGCCGGCCTGGGCCTGCAGATGGTCCCCACCCTCAGCCCCCAGGCTCACACTCTCACACTCGTCCCCAGCTCTTCATCACAGTGATGGACAAACTGCGCCTGGAGATCCGTGCCATGGATGAGGTGGGGCCCCGGCAGGGACCGAGGGACAGAGGGGTGGTGTGGCTGTGGGGAGGGGAGGGCTCCCAGTGCAGGAAGCCTGCCGTCCTGTCTACAGATCCAGCCTGACCTGCGGGAACTGATGGAGACCATGCATCGCATGAGTCACCTGCCCCCAGACTTCGAGGGCCGCCAGACTGTGAGCCAGTGGTGAGGAGCCCTGCCCTGACCCCTGTCCCCTGTCGGGGACCGTGAAGGCCCTCCCCTGCATGCCCTCAGCGCTGTGCTTCCCCAGGCTGCAGACCCTGAGCGGCATGTCGGCCTCCGACGAGCTGGATGACTCCCAGGTGCGTCAGATGCTCTTCGATCTGGAGTCGGCCTACAATGCCTTCAACCGCTTCCTGCATGCCTGAGCCGCCCGGCGGGGGTCCCCGGGAGGGCTCTGCAGCACCCTGCGTACCTGTCCCCCCGACAGTCCTCCTGTGTCATCCAGAGTGGCTCCATCTGGGTGTCCGTCCCCGGTGTCTCAACCCTATCTCCTCCCACCCTCCCCACAATAAAGACACTTTCTGACCTCCTCCTGGGAAGGACTCTTGTGCTCACCCCTAACCAGGTCTGCGCTGCCCGATTGGCTTCCCTCTGGGCCGCGGGTAGGATCCTGTCTCACTGGAGCACATAGGGCCTGCGGCCTCCCCGGTGGGCACTCTGCAAATGGGAGAGAGGCAAGCCTTCACCTGGGCTGTGTATGGCTTGAATCTGGCCACGGGAAGCTGCCCGCCACATCTGTGTCCCCACCCTTCATCTGAGAGTTCTGGGCACTTGGGGGCCCAGCTGGCTGGAGACAGGCTGCTGTGCTGCCCCTCCTCTCTCTCCCTGCCCTGGGGGACACCACAGGCCAGCGCAGGGCAGTCAGTAGATAACAGGTGGGGGAGGCAGTTTGTCCTGCCCCTCAAAGAGGGTGTCCCTCTGTCAGGAGCAAGGCTGGGCTGGGGGGTACCCCAGGACCTCTTCGGCCTGTCTTGCCCGGGGTCGGGGGAGCTGCAGTCTGCGGGTGAGGACGTGGGCATTCAAAGACCAAAGCTGGTTCACTTACTCATGTTCGTCATACCTACTCTGCAGGCGGCCCTCACCTGCAGCGCCACATCAGCCCACGTCCTCACGGACGGGCAGCCACAGACCACAAGGCCAAGGTTCCAGACCTTGGCATGGGCTAAGGGACCTGTCAGAGCTCATTTGTAGCATTCCTTTTCCTAGTAGTGTTTCTGGGTGTCTGTGGCACTGAAATCAGGCATGGAGGGGCGCCTGGGTGTCTCAGTGGGTTAAACCTCCGCCCTCGGCTCAGGTCATGACCTCAGGGTCCTGGGATCGAGTCCCACATCGGGCTCTCTGCTCTGCCGGGAACCTGCCTCTTCTCTCTCTGCCTGCCTCTCTGCCTACTTGTGATCTCCATCTGTCAAATAAATAAATAAAATCTTAAATAAAAAAAAAAGTCAGCAATGGAGTGTTTCGGATGGAGATGAGGTGCGGGTGGACGCTGCTGTTCCACATAGGACAGTCAAGGACAGCAGAGCAGGCGAGGAGAGAGTGGGGAGGCCAGGGGACTGTTCCTGGAGCCCCGGGTGCCAGCAGGGTCCTCCCAGGAGAGTGTGCACATTCCTTGGGTCTTACTAGGCAAAGACGGTAGAGACAGGCAACTGGTCGGGGGTGGGGGCAGGATCAACAGCAGGCAAAGAGGGGCCCTGGGGTTCTGGGTGTGGGCTTTGCTGCGTGTTGCACACATGGTGTTGCCACGGGCTGAATGCACTGGGCAGTGAATAACCTGGCCTAGCACCGAATGGTTGCCTGGAGAGGGTCCTGTAGGCATGTGGACACCTGCGGGAACAGCTCTTGTGAGAGGGCAGCCACAGTGGTTTAGAGGCCGACTCGGACTCGGGCCAGCGGGCCAGTGGGAGTTGTCAAGCAGGTGGCTGGACATCAGAAGCGGGAGTTCTGGAGGGAAGACGAAGGCTTGGCATCTCCAGGACAGAAAACCAGCATCACAGTTTCCAGGAATTCTATCCAAGAGGCCCAAGGACCAGCACCGTCACGCGCGCAGGTTGGGAGGAGACGGGCAAAGGAGCCGAAGACAGGGTGTCTATGGCCCAGGAAGCCCGGAGGGGCCAGAGGCGATGAGCCAGTGGGTCCTGGGCCAAGAGGAGGAGGAGCTCCATTCGGGTCTGGCCTGTGCAACTTCGGGGAATTCTGGGGACCATGACAAGACTGGGGGCCAGGAGGCAAGGGTTTAGGGGAGCCTGGCAGAGACCACCAGACCTAGAGACCCCATTTCTTGCTGTCAATTGCAGCTTAAGGGGCAGGGAAGGTTGTTTTGGTCTTTTTTTTTTTTTTTCAAAGAATTTATTTGCCAGAAAGAGACACAACGAGAGAGGAAGCACAAGCAGGGGGAGCAGGAGATGGAGAACAGGCTTCCCACTGGGCTCAATCCCAGGACCCCGAGACCACCTGAGCGGACGACAGAGGCTTAACCCACTGAGCCACCCAGGCGCCCCTATTTTTTCTTAATTGTAATAAAATGTAACATAAAATTTACCATTTTAAATACCTTT
The DNA here is from genome assembly GCA_003697995.1 of Taxidea taxus jeffersonii. NCBI lineage: Eukaryota > Metazoa > Chordata > Mammalia > Carnivora > Mustelidae > Taxidea > Taxidea taxus. Next base: position 10,737 of record ML100574.1, on the reverse strand, counting down.
TTTGAAGATTTTATTTTATTTAAGATTTTATTTATCTGATATAGAGAGATCACAAGCAGGCAGAGAGGCAGGTAGAGGTGGCGGGAAGCTGGCTCCCCGCTGAGCAGAGAGCCCGATGCGGGGCTCGATCCCAGAACCCTGGGATCATGACCTGAGCCGAAGGCAGAGGCTTTAACCCCCTGAGCCACCCAGGCGCCCCGAAGATTTTATTTTTAAGGCGTCTCTACACCCAACGTGGAGCTTGAACTCACAACCCTGAGATCCAGGCTCCTCCGCCGGAGCCTGCCAGGGCCCCAACTGTGTGAGCCGTTGCAGAGCGGGTGCACGAGGTCCAGCACCACTGCCGCGCGGCCCGTCTCATCCAAGCCCAGAGCTCTGTCCGTCTTCTCGGGTGGAAAGTCTGCCTCCAGAAAACGAACACTAGCTCCCCATCCCCCGGCCCCCGGCAGCCACCGTCCCTCTTTCTGTCCCTCGGGCTCCACCAGGCACCGCACACAAGCGGATCACACAGGTCTGTCTTTCTGCGGCTGGCGTCTTTCTCCATGTTGTGTGCGTGTCACAATTTCCTCACCCGCCCCGGGATTTCAAGTGCCACGCCCAAGGTGGAGCTTGAATTCCTGACCCTGAGATCAAGAGTGACAGGCTCTGCCAGCCGAGCCGGCCGGGCACCCAGAAATGTCCTTCCTTTTGAAGGCTGGCTAAAATCCCACTTGCAGGCACATTTCGTTTACCCCGTCGTCCTTCGGTGGACACCCCGCATGTTTCCGTTGTTGGGGCTGTGAACATTGCGCAGGAGGGTGTGTTTGGAGCAGTGGCCGCAGTGTCCTTGCTGGAAGAGGGGACGGCGCGGTACCACGCAGGCAGCGGTCAGATGTGCAGGGGGGCTGGTGACATGCTCTCTGGCTGCTCTGGGCTGAGCAGGAAGGCACCTGCTGGGAGAGCTGGGGGGACACACCGCTGTAACCAATAATGCGCTGCGTAAACTAGAACTTTAACTGAGGAGTTACACCGGTCACGCAAGCTTAAAGACGACCTTGAGAAGAGCCTGTACAGCAGCAGGCCTCTGGCGGGGGAGTGCACCCCTGACGCCCAGGGCTGAGAACGCCCCCACTTCCCTTTTTCATTGTCTGCCCTGCCTCCGAGAATGCCTCCGTTAAGGGAATCCCTTTAAGCGCGTTTGTGCGACTGCAGATCGCCGCTGCTGGACCGGACACACCCCACTCCTCCCCTGGTTCACCTCCTCGACCTCTAAAACTTGGGACCAACAGGACTCAGGCTCCTCCTCGCCTGCCGGACACCCGGCTGTTGTGTCACCTTCGTTTCTTCTCCGGTGTCGCTGTCTCCTATCTAACGACCACGGGCCGAGGAGCTGTTCTGGCCACGGGCCTTCCAGTGTCCTCCCCTGCTCCTGGCCGCAGTCCCGCTGTCGTCCCCTGCTCCCGTTCTCTGACAGCCGACCTGTGTCTCGTTCTTCTCCCATGCCTTAGGAAAGTGACGAAGCAAAGGAATGTGGTCTAGCACGACGGTTACTGAGGTCAGAGGGACTGCAAGGGAGTGCAGGCCATACGCCAGCCCCTCAAGGGCTCCCCCGGTTCTGCCACCTGGCCGGGGGACCCAGGAAGGCACGGGTCTCTGCACGGCTGGTCTGCGCTCTTTGCCCAGAGCTCACAGGCTGGCCGGTGGATGGCCTGAGGCAGCAGCCAGGTGCGACTCCTGCTCCACTGTTCCAGTGGCCCCAGAGCAGTGGGGTAGGAAAGAGGCCACTTTGGGCCTCTAGTCCTCAGAACTGTGCCCGAATCTCCCCAGCTTCCCCGCTTGTTGACCCAGAGCTCCAAGAGCCCTGTACACCCCTGCAGGCTGTTCCTGTCCCCTTCTCTGGCCCAGCTCGCTCTCAGGACCCAGAGACATCAGACTGCTGTGTGGTCCAGCTGTGGTGCCTTCTAGCACGTGTGTGGGTGGGGTGACCTCAGGTCCAAGACACTGTGCTCAGCGTGATGCCCTGCCCTGGGCACCACAGGACTCTGGGGACAGAGTCCTCAGGTCTAGGCTCCCAGAGGCCCCGAAGCTCCCCTCCCACCCCCGCCACACCTCACAGGGCCCAGGGTCAGTGGTCCGTGGCACCAGGTGGGGAAGGGGACCCACAGGCTCCAGGAGCGGCCAACCCCTCCCTCCCGCATTGCCAACAAGGCAGAGATAAGCCGATGGGTTCAAAGGCCAGGGAGGAAGCCAAAAGGGAGGGGCAGGTGCAGAACGGGCAGTCACAGCCCTCCTTCAAGCTCCTGGGCCTAAGGCCTGGGCTCCTGACCACACAGCCCAAGACACCCTTGCCCGGAGGCAGTGAGCAGAAGGCCCAGGGTCCCCGTCTGTGCCAGGGGGCTTTGGCCATTTCCTCAGGAAATTTCCCCTGGAGGATTTGGGAAGGGGAGCGTGGCTCAGCCAGCACCTTATAGGTTCCTTCAGAACAGGGACACCGCACCCCAGGCCTGGGAGGAGAGAGCCCCACCTCCCCACCCCCTGCTGGGGCCTCAAAGGCTAGGGTTGGGGGGCAGGTGTCAAAGCTGTCTGAGCCAAGGAAGCCAGGCAGGGAAGTGGCTGGGAGGGGAGTGGGGCAGGGCTGTGTTCAGGGCCTATGAGGCAGAAGGTTGGGGCTGGGGTCTTGTGGGGCTGGATGGCACCCTGCACCTCTGTGCCCCCCTTACTGGCAGCAGCCACAAGAGAGAGGGTCCCCTCTGCCCCTCGGCTCCGAGGAGCCACAGCCCGGTGAGCAGGTGCCCAGGCTGCCTTTCCCAGGGAGGCCCATCCTCGCCCCCCACAGGCAGCGCCTTATACCTCCAATGACAGATGGACGGAAGGCTGGGAGGACCTGCTGCGGGAATGGTTAACCCGCAGTGCCTCAGGCGGCCAATCACAGAGCCCGGCAGGAAATACGGGGGAGAGGTCCCGTGGGTGCGGGCGGTCGGAGCCCAGCCCCAGTCCAGCCCAGGGCACAGAGCGCGCCACCGTGGGGGGCTCAGCATGCCGGGCCTGGTCCGACTCCAGCTGGGGCTGCTGCTCGCCTCGCTGCTGGGCACCGCGACAGCAGATCGGCCTCCCCGCCTGCTGCCCTTGCTGTCCTCCGGCCAGGGTGCTCTGGGCCGGGCGGCGCTGGGCAGCCTGTTAAATACACTAGCGGACCGTGTGCACTGCGCCGACGGGCCGTGTGGAAAGGTAACTGCCCCACCCGACGGGCCGCAGCCCGGCCCGCTCCACCCCAGGGCTGGAAGCAGAGGGCCCTGGGCAAACTCCAGGAGGCGGGTCGAGGGGAGGCTGGGAGGCCGAGTTCCCAGGCCCTACCTGCGGGCCAGAGCCCACCCTCATCTGCTCTGCGTTCAGACAGGCCCTCCTGGGGCTGGGGGCTGTGCTGCGCGCAGACAGCTCCAGGCTCTCAGGACAGCCTCCCCCGTCACCCCCAGGCCCTCAGACGGGCAGCGGTTCCAGGAAGAAGCCACCCCGGGGGGAGAGGGACCACTGCCCAAGCCCTCTGTGTGCGCGCGTGGCCTCGCGTGATCGAGGGGTGGCGATGGGAGCATGAGAAGGACCATGAGGCGGGGTGGGTGAGAGAGGGCGGAGGGCAAGACTGGTGTGCGTGGATCCCACATGGAAGTGGGCAGCTTCCTGAGCACAGACACCTGTTGTGCCCCCAGTGCCTGTCTGTGGATGCTGCCCTGGCCCTGGGCAGGCCCGAGAAGCTGGGACCTGCTTCAGGGTCCGTTCTAGAGCACAGAGACATCGCCCGCCTCAGTGCTGCTGCTGCCCTCTACCTCAGTGACCCCAAGGGCACGTGTACAGATGTGCGGGCTGGCCACTGGGCCACTCGTGCTGACCATCTCCTGGCTCTTTTGGGGGGCTCCAAGGCCCTCACCCCAGGCCTGAGCAGGCTGCTGCAGAAGATTCAGGCCCAGGCTGCTGGCTGGCCCGCCGCAGAGAAGGTGAGGGCCCAGGCGGGCCAGCCAGGAGTAGGCGAGAAGGTTCTAAAGGGATCGGCAGGGAAGGAGACCACTTAGGGGGCTGGGCCGGGCTGCAGAGGGCAGGACATCCCTTGAAGCTTCTCAGGGTACCTGGGGGAGTCTAGGGAGGGACTTGGGAAGCTGGGTTGGGCTGAGGGATCACACATGGATGTCCACCACCAGTCAGGGCAAAAACCTGGGGAGCCCCAGGGGGTGGCCTCATCAGACAGGGGCCACAGGGAGGGGTCGGGCCCAGTGCAGGCCCTAAAGCAGGTGGAAGTAGGTGGTGGCGTTCTGAGAAGGCCGCTCTGGGTCCAGGTTGGGGCAGATCTTGGGGTCAGTGGCACTGGGGACATGAGGGGCGATGGGAGAGCTGGAGGCCAGGAAGGCCACTGTGCAGGCGAGGGCTGAGGCCTGGCTCCTCCCCCAGGCCTGCACGGACCTGCCTCAGCTGCTGGAGGAGGCAGAAGGGGCCGGGGCTCCCAGCAGCCCTGGCCTGGTGCTGGCCGCCCTGGTGGACCATGTCAGCAGTGGGTACTGCCTCCACGCCCTGCCGACGCCCCAGTACTTTGTAGACTTTGTGTTCCGGCAGCACAGCGGCGAGACACCCAACATCACACTGGCTGGTGAGGCCTCAGCTGGGCCAGAGAGTGGGCAGTGCCTTATACCTCCCCAGTCCCCAGCTGCCATGTCCCTGGGGAGGGCAGGCCTGGAGCCCAGACAGATGTTGGATTCTGTCCTCCCGGCCAGAGCTGGAGGCCTTGATGCAGCGCCTGGGAGTAGGCAGAGTGGTTGAGACACCTGGTGACCACAGTGACCACGGCCATTTGAGAAATGGGGCCAACCACCAGGGCCCTGTGCCCCTTGCCACCCTGAACAGCAGCTCCAGCCTGTGGGACACAGTGAGCAGCCCCTGCACCATAGTCCTGGGGAGAGGTGGGGTCCCCCGGGATCTGCTCAGGCCCCTGATCCCCTGTGCTGCCACCCCCCAGGTGTGCCTGAGTGCTGAGGAAGTGATGGCCGTGTATGGACTGTCTGACCAGGCCGGCGTGACCCCAGAGTCCTGGGCCCAGCTGAGCCCTGCCCTGCTCCAGCAGCAACTGAGTGGGGCCTGCAGCCCCCAGCCCAGGGCCCCCCCTCGGGATGAGCTCAGCCAGGCAGAGAGTGGGTGCCTGTCTCCCCAGCAGTGCCCACTTGGCTGTGCCCATGGGTGCTGGGGGTGCGGAGGGATGACCTCACAGGGAGGAGAGTGGCCACTGGGCCAGGGCAGGGGTGGGGAAATCTTGACCAGGGCTGGCAAGGGGAAGTGGCCTAGCAGTAGAGGGTCGCAGGGAGATGGGGAGCCCAGGTGGGAAGGGAACGAGGCTCTAAGGGTCGGTGTAAGCAGAGGTCTGGCCCGAACCTGGCCACCCGCCTCCCTGGCGAGCTTCTGCTCACTGCTGGACCCCACCTGGACCCCCTCCTCTGGGAAGTAGGGGTGGGGGGCTGAGGCTGAGGGAGAGGCTCTCGGCTCAGCTCATCACTTTGGCTCCCTCCCCAGGGTATCTGTACGGCTCCCTGGCCACGCTGCTCATCTGCCTCTGTGCCATTTCCAGCCTCCTGCTTCTGGGCTGCGCCAGCTACAGCACGGCCTCCCACTACATCATCCAGACCTTCCTGAGCACGGCCGTGGGCGCGCTCACCGGGGATGCCATCCTTCACCTGACACCCAAAGTCAGCCTCAGCCTTCTGCTCCCTCCCCAGCCAGGGATTCCCCTGCCCAGTCCTTCCAAGCCCATCCTCCTGGAGCCCTTCCTGTCCCCCTAACCTCTCTCTTCCTGGGCCCCGGCGGGGGCGGTGGGGGAGGTGGTGAAAGGGCTGGGGGAGGCCTTAAGGCACCCTTCTCAGCTCCCTTCTCCCCCAGGTGCTGGGGCTGCACACCCACCATGGAGAGGGCCCTGGCCAGACCACCTGGCGCCTTGTGGCCATGCTGGGTGGCCTCTACACCTTCTTCCTGTTTGAGAACCTCTTTAATCTCTTGCTGCCCCCGGACCCAGAGGTCAGGTGGGAGCTGGATGTGGTGGGTGGACGGGACCCAGGCATGGAGGCGTGACAGGCCCTGAGCCACTGTTCCCACAGGACTCAAAGGATGGGCCCTGCAGCCACAGCCATGGTGGCCACAGCCATGGAGTGTCCCTGCAGCTGGCACCCAGTGAGCTCCGGCCAGCGAAGCAGCCCCAGGAAGGCTCGCGCACCGACCTGGTGAGATGGGCCTTCCTCCAACGACCCCATACCACGTCCCACAACGACGCCAAGGACCCCTTCCTGCCCCCACCCCTGCTCCCACCCCAGGGCTTTTGTCCCTGGCCTCTGATGCTGGTCACGGGCCCCCGCCCCTCCTCGCCCTCCTCGCCTGCCTGCCCAGGGGCTCATCCACGTGGACACCCCCCCTCAGGTGGCGGAGGAGAGTCCGGAGCTGCTGAGCTCGGGGCCCCGGGGACTGCGCCGAGGTGAGCCCAGGGAAGCCCCAGAGGGATGAGGGCCCACGGATTGGGTGCGGGGCTCCAGCGCGGGCCAGGGGCTGGGGGCCGGAGGCCGGGGCCCGGGGGCCGGGGGCGCCGAGGTCGGGGACCAGGCCGGCGCCGACCCTCGTCCACCGCGCCCGCAGAGCTGAAGCTGCTGCCCTACGTGGTCACGCTGGGCGACGCCCTGCACAACTTCGCCGACGGGCTGGCCGTGGGCGCCGCCTTCGCGTCCTCCTGGAAGACCGGGCTGGCCACCTCCCTGGCCGTGTTCTGCCACGAGCTGCCGCACGAGCTGGGTGAGCCCCGCCCGCCGAGCGCGCGGGGGCTGCCGGGCCGGGGGCGGGGCCTGCGCGGGCGTGGGCGGGGCTTGCGCGGGCGCGGGCGGGGCGCTCGTCCTGACCCCGCCCCACCCGCCCCAGGGGATTTCGCGGCGCTGCTGCACGCGGGGCTGTCGGTGCGCCGGGCGTTGCTGCTGAACTTGGCCTCCGCGCTGACGGCCTTCGCCGGCCTCTACGTGGCGCTCGCTGTCGACGTCGGCGAGGACAGCGAGGCCTGGATCCTGGCGGTGGCCACCGGCCTCTTCCTCTACGTGGCGCTCTGCGACATGGTCAGGGCGGAGGGCAGGAGTCGGCTGCCCTGGGGGTGAGCTGAGCAGGGTCTGGGAGCTGGCGACTGACCCAGTGCCTGCTTCTTCCTCAGCTCCCGGCCATGCTGCACGTGCGGGACCAGCGGCCCTGGCTCCTCTTCCTGCTGCACAACATGGGCCTGCTGGGCGGCTGGACCGTCCTGCTGCTGCTGTCGCTGTATGAGGACAACATCACCCTCTGATGGCCCCCCCCGCCCCCCGCCCCACTGTCCTAGGCCCTGGCTGCTGGCTGCCGGCCCACGGCTATCTCAGCCCCTTGCACCCGCCAGCCAGTGTGGAGCCTGCGGTGGGGTACCCAGAGAGCCCCGGGCCTTTGGAGTCTCCCTCCCACCCGCCCTAGCATCCTTCAATAAAGACATTCTTGTCCTTGGAGCCCAGCTGCACTCTCCTTGCTGTTAGGGAAGTGTCTCCCACCAAGAAGTGCAGAGAGGTGGGGCAGTACCTCTCTCCCACCCTGGGGCTCTGATGAGTAGCCAGGAGAGCTGGATTAGGGACCCTCCAGGCGGCTAGCTCCAGTCCCTCTGTAAGCTGGAATCCCTGTGTCGGGAGTGGAGTCAGGGAAACTGGCCAGGGTCTGCAGGTAGCGGGTGGGACCTGGTCTCCAGTCAGGACTCTGACTCCTTTGCTCCTAGCAGAAAGACCCAAACAGCCAGCAGTGCTCACACAGACAAGGGCTTGTTACTCTCTGATGAAAACTTGGCCCAGAGCCTAGAGCCAGCAGACCAGAGTGTGACAGTTCATGGTCTGTGGGGCCTGGGCCTCTTCTGACTCTGCTCCACTGTCCTTGCCAGAAGTGTTCATCCTCTGAGTCTCCTGGGGCTATCACACAGTCCACCGTCCACCACAAACTGGGTACCTTAAAACGACAAAATTTATTTCCTTATAGTTCTGGAGGCAGAAGTCTGAAATCAAGGTGTCAGTAACTTGTGCTCCTTCTCAGCTCTGCAGGAAGAAGTTGTCACATGAGAGTTTACTGGCTTCTGGTTGGCCCAAGAGTTCCATGTCTTGTGGCAGATAAGTCCAGTGTCTTACTCTGTTTTATGACCTTCCTTGTGTTTTTTCTCTTCTTATGAGGACACCACTTCTGTTGGATTACCAGCTTGCCCTACTCCAGTACGTCTTAATCTCAACTAGTTCCATCTGTAATGATCCTATTTCCAAATAAAAGTCACATTCTGAGGTACTAGGGCTTAGGTTTCCAACATATCTTTTTGGGGGACACAATTTAATCCATAACACCCCTTATGGTCCAGAATGGCTGCCAGAGCTCCAGCCATTAAACACAGTCTCCAGGGAGCAGAAAGGAGGTAGGAGGAAAGAGCAAAAAGAGGAAGGGGTCCAGGGGATATCAGATTCAGCCTGTCGTTTACGCAATACACAGACACAAAAGCGGGAGAGTGGAAGTCTCATGTTATGCTCCATGGGTCCACTTGTGCTGGAGGGAGGTGTGTGCTGCACCCCAGTAATCTGTGGCAAACTGGGCAGGAAGGGCCATATCTGACCTGGGCCTGGGCCAGTCAGGGCCTGTCCTGACCCAGGTAGGCAGATGCTCCAGCCTCTCCAAGAGCTATTGATTCTCCAAGAAGCTTCAGCAAGCCCCCAGAAGAGAGGTGGGAGAATTACCACCTCCCTCCTGAACCCGGTCTATAATACTGAACGCGTAAAGATGGCCTCCAGGCACGGAAGGAACGGTGTTGCCCCAGGGGAACATGAAGAGCGTGGTCTGGACTGTAGTGTCCACTAGCCACAGGGACCAAGCTTCAGGGTATGAGAGAGAACAATAACGTTTGGGGGGCAAGGAGGAGGAGGAGAGCCAGGAGAGGCCCAGGCCCTTCTGGAGGTGGGGAGCTGAAAGCCTGAGTTGCCGGGGCGTGTACCAGCATTCCCGAACGTCCTCCCCCCAGCGTTAGACCATCTTCCTGCCCATCACTACCCCTCCCCAGCAACTTCAAGCCCCCACCTCCGCTGACAGGCCCCCACTTTCATCTCCCACTGAGAGACTGGATCCACCAGGCAGGCTCTCCCGTGTTTCCCCTGCACCCACCTGCTCCTTCCCCCTCATCTGCCCTACCGCTATGCTCCCAGGGACTGTGCTCCGTCAGCATCTCCACCCTCTCCGCACTGACCCCCTCAGTCCCACAGACGAGCTCGGGTTCATTGGTTAAGGCGTTTGCCAGTGCCAAGCTCCAGTCCAAGGGCTCCGTGGGCACTGATTTTTTGTCATCAAAGACACCCTATGACGTGCACACCGTTGTACCCATCTGAGAGAGACCCCAAGAGTCGGTGTCCTGACTAGGGCCCCAGTTCTGGCCCTGCTGTCCCCTGCAGCACGTCTCATAGTCCTGGTTACAGTTTTCCTTACCTTTAAAAGCTTTGGCGTGGCTCAGGGGTCACACAGCTGCCAGGGCCTCCAGCGAACCCTCGACGCGGAGCCTCCTTGCTGAGGCGCCCTTTCCTTGGGTGTGACCAGGCTCTCTCCCTTGTGCTTTTTTTGTTTGTTTGTAAAGATTTTATGTATTCATTCGGCAGACACATCACAAGGAGGCAGAGAGAGAGGGGGAAGCCGGCTCCCCGCGGAGCAGAGAGCCCGACGCGGGGCTCGATCCCAGGACCCCGGGATCACGACCCGAGCCGAAGGCAGAGGCTTCACCCACGGAGCCCCCCAGGCGCCCTCCCTTGTTTCGTCGGTGACCCCACCTAAGTCCTGGGTCAGTGCGCGGGCTGCGGAGGGAGCAGGCGGCGAGAAGGGCGGAGCGGCGGCCCTGGGGCGAGCCCTCCCGAGCTCGAGGCGGACGCACGGGCCGCTCCCCAGGAAGCGGTCGGACCCCGCACCCGCACTAGCGGCCCTTGCCGGGCCGTCCTTTGGCGCGTGTCCCCGTCCCTCCCGGCGCCCGCCAGCTCCCCGCACGGCGCCTCGCCCACGCGGGCTTGGAGCGGGGGCGACGCCTCTTCCTGCGGCCGAGACCCTCCTTGGGACCCCCGCAGGCCCTGAGTCCCCGCACCCCGCGCCGGGTTCCCCGCGTACGGGACGCCGGGCTTCGAGCGAGCTCGGGATGCCGGGGCTCTGCACGCAGGGCCCGGAGCAGAGTCGCGACGCCGCCCCGCCACCTCTTGCCACCAGGGGCCGCTGTCGTTCTCCCGCCGGCCGCCGCCGCGGCGGCGCAGCGCAGGCGCAGTAGCGGACGCCCGGAACCGCGGCGCTCAGCTTCCGGGGCCGCCCGGGCCTTGTCCGCCGCCGTCCCGTTCCCCCGCGAGCGAGCTCCAACTGCCAGGTGGGCGGCGGGCGGCGGGCGGCGGGCGGCGGGCGGCGGGCGGCGGGCGCGCGGCCGGGTCGTGCGCGGCGGCCCGGCTCATGCTGTGGCCCCGCGCAGCCCGGCCCGGCGCCATGTACGCCGTGTACAAGCAGGCGCACCCGCCCACCGGCCTGGAGTTCGCCATGTACTGCAACTTCTTCAGCAACAGCGAGCGCAACCTCGTGGTGGCCGGCACCTCGCAGCTCTACGTGTACCGCCTCAACCGCGACGCCGAGGTGCGTGCGGCCCGGGGGCGCCTGTGCGCGCCGCCGGCACCTGCCCCGCGGGGGGACGCCGGGCCGGGGGGG
>RCUC01125651.1:0-46721 GCA_003697995.1 Taxidea taxus jeffersonii | reverse complement strand
TGATACTATATGTGGAAAACCCAAAAGGCTCCACTCCAAAACTGCTAGAGCTTGTACAGGAATTCAGTAAAGTGTCAGGATATAAAATCAATGCACAGAAATCAGTTGCATTTCTTTACACCAACAACGACAGAAGAAAGAGAAATTAAGGAGTCAATCCCATTTACAATTACACCCAAAACCATAAGATACCTAGGAATAAACCTCACCAAAGAGGCAAAGAATCTATACTCAGAGAACTATAAAGTACTCATGAAAGAAATTGAGGAAGACACAAAGAAATGGAAAAATGTTCCATGCTCATGGATTGGAAGAATAAATATTGTGAAAATGTCTATGCTACCTAAAGCTATCTACACATTTAATGCAATGCCTATCAAAATTCCATCCAATTTTTTCAAAGAAATGGAACAAATAATCCTAAAATTTATATGGAACCAGAAAAGACCTTGAATAGCCAAAGGAATATTGAAAAAGAAAGCCAAAGTTGGTGGCATCACAATTCCAGACTTCAAGCTTTACTACAAAGCTGTCATCATCAAGACAGTATGGTACTGGCACAAAAACAGACACATAGATCAATGGAACAGAATAGAGAGCCCAGAAATAGACCCTCAACTCTATGGTCAACTAATCTTCGACAAAGCAGGAAAGAATATCCAATGGAAAAAAGACAGCCTCTTCAACAAATGGTGTTGGGAAAATTGGACAGCCACATGAAGAAAAATGAAATTGGACCATTTCCTTACACCACACACGAAAATAGATTCAAAATGGATGAAGGACCTCAACGTGAGAAAGGAATCCATCAAAATCCTTGAGGAGAACACAGGCAGCAACCTCTTCGATCTCAGCTGCAACAAGTTCTTCCTAGGAACAACGCCAAAGGCAAGGGAAAAAATGAACTATTGGGACTTCATCAAGATCAAAAGCTTTTGCACAGCAAAGGAAACAGTCAACAAAACCAAAAGACAACTGAGAGAATGGGAGAAGATATTTGCAAACGACATATCAGATAAAGGGCTAGTATTCAAAATCTATAAAGAGCTTAGCAAACTCAACACCCAAAGAACAAATAATCCAATCAAGAAATGGGCAGAGGACATGAACAGACATTTCTGCAAAGAAGACATCCAGATGGCCAACAGACATATGAAAAAATGCTCCACATCACTGGGCATCAGGGAAATACAAATCAAAACCACAATGAGATACCACCTCACACCAGTCAGAATGGCTAAAATGAACAAGTCAGGAAATGACAGATGGGGGCGAGGATGTGGAGAAAGGGGAACCCTCCTACACTGTTGGTGGGAATGCAAGCTGGTGCAACCACTCTGGAAAACAGCATGGAGGTTCCTCAAAAAATTGAAAATAGAGCTACCTTATGACCCAGCAATTGCACTACTGGATATTTTCCCTAAAGATACAAACGTAGTGATCCAAAGGGGCACATGTACCCAAATGTTTATAGCAGCAATGTCCACAATAGCCAAGTTATGGAAAGAACCTAGATGTCCATCAACAGATGAATGGATAAAGAAGAGGTGGTATATATATACAATGGAATACTATGCAGCCATCAGAAGAAATGAAATCTTACCATTTGCAATGACATGGATGGAACTAGAGCGTGTTATGCTTAGCGAAATAAGTCAACTGGAGAAAGACAACTATCACATGATCTCCCTGATAAGAGGAAGTGGAGATGCAACGGGGGTGAGGGTTAAGGTGGTAGGAAAAGAAAAAATGAAACAAGATGGGATCGGGAGGGAGACAAACCAAAAGAGACTCTTAATGTCATAAACCAAACTGAGAGGGGTCGGGGGGAGAGAGGGGTTGGGAGAGGGTGGTGGGGTTACATTATATGTTTAAATAAAAAAAGAAAGAAAGAAAACACATTCCTTTGAGGTAAAAGAAATCCAGTGCTTGAAGTCAGCATGGAAATTTTTCTTCCTCACACTTATCCTAAAATATTGCTCCATAAAACTAGAATTTAGAAGAACTAGAGAGGCGGAAGAGAAATTTTTTAAGAAAGTAAAAGGACAAATATATAAACTTAGACCATACAGAGAGGGGAGGCTGGTTAACTTGTGTCTGTCACAGACCACGGTCAGATTCCTGGGAACCTAAGGACGGAATTTATAATACCATAGGAACCGGATTTGTGCTGTGGAAGGGGGGAACTGTAAGAACTTTCCTGCCTTTGTTTTTTCTAATATTCCATAATAGTGGGGCTATATTCTATCACCCAAATTGCTAATGATACCAAGCTGGAAGATAAGATACAGTGAAGGCTCGAAATGCTCTCAGAAGGTTAGGACAATGGACACAGTTAAACATGGCGGTACTTAGTGTATGTGGAGGTAAATGATCAGCTTCAGGGGGGCTCAGTTGGTTATGTGTCTACCTTCAGCTCAGGTCATGACCCCAGCGTCCTGGGATTAAGCCCCACATGGGCTGCACACTGGACAGGGAACCTGCTTAAGATTTTCTCTCTCTCTCTCTCTGCCCCTCCCCACCAAAGAAAGAAAAATAAAGGGCACACAGGTGGCTCAGTTGGTTAAGAGTCTGCCTTCAGCTCAGGTCACGATCCCAGGATCTTGGATGACACAGATTAGTATGGTTCCTGTAAGGAACAGGAGAATAGCCAAGCTGCTTAGAACCCCTTGATGGTTTCCCTTTATCCCTGGCATCAAGCCTAAGGTCTTAACATGCTGCACAAGACCCTGCAACATCTGGCCTTAGTTTCATCTCTACATCCACACCAGGTATCAGCCTCACTAGGTATCAGCCTTCCCCTCATCCCTTATGGTATAGCCATACTGGGCTTCCTTCAGTTTGAAATATGGCATGTCTCTCTTCCAAAAGCTTTGCTCAAACTCCTTCTCCCACCTGGAATACTCTTTGCCCTGCACAGGTATCCATGCAAACATCACTTCCTTTTTCCTGTACAATTACTGAACTTCTATTATATGCTAGCCACTGTGCTAGATGCTAGAGACTTGGGAGTAAACAAGCAAACAAAAAAGCTCCCTACCTTCCTTCACAGTGTGAAAGACAGGCAATCATACCTGGAACATGTGCTAAATGATTTGAAGGAGAGGCATATGTTGCTGTAAGAACATGAACTATGGCTAAGCAGAGATCTTGGGGAGAAAGAGTAGGTGAGGCACTTAAAAGTCACAGTCTGTGCAAAGACCCTGTGATATTGGGAATGTAGCATATTTAAGGAATTCAAGAAAGGCCAATATAGCTGGATTGCAAAGACATGGGGTACAATGGATGTGGTGTGAGATTAACATGGAAGGGTGTGTCTCTTTGTTTTCTGTTATTGATGTGTTTACAGTGGCTGGATTATCACTAAGAGAGCTCTTCTATCTAAAGATGATTCACATGCAAGATAGAAAGTTCAGCTAGAGTCAACATTTTACTCAACATATTCTTTGGGCAGCTATACTATGTTAAGCTGTCTGCTGGGAGCTGGAGATGTAGAGGCAGACACGGTCCTCAATCTCTTGGGACCATGCAGACAAATCAGCAAGTAAGACAACACAGGCACTGTGCTCTCATGGGGTAGTACAATACTGGAGCACATGGGAGGGCCACTGAATCCAGACATGGGAGCTCAGCAATGGCTTCCTGGAGGAAGTGATGACTGACCGAGATCAGAAGCATGACTCCAGTAAAGGGTCAGAAAGAATGTTCCATGCAGACTGAATACTATGGTTTGTGTCCACTGAGCCCCAGATCACCCAGGAATGCAATTCACTTCTCTTTCTCATTAGTGGTATTTAGTCCTGAGAAAGTTTAAGAAGCTCTGGGGACTGACCAGCCTCCTAACATCCTCACTTCCAAGTCACATGACTGTAGACAAGTACATGTTCTGAGCTTCATCTATTACACAGTGGTCATAATACTTGGGACATTGTGTGGTTTGATTAAATGGTAGAATGGGTGCGAAATAAAGGTCTGCCCCTCCCCTGTTCTCCTAAAATATGTTCTTTTACTCTTACATTTATGTCTCAAATAGTCTGTCCTGAAAGAAAGAGATAGAAATGAGAGTGATTTGTGAGAGTGCTTTGACAGGGGATCTGAATTTCAGGATGCACCATGAGAAAACACTGATTTCCTGGGCCAGAAAAAGAGGTTAAATATGGGCCGGGAGCCCCCAGGAAGTATTGCTTGAGGAGCTACTCTAAGTTTCTTTCTGCCATCTTCCTGCCATCCCCCTGCCATCCTCCAGGTTGAGACTGGTTATTTTAATCCAGCACTTGCTCTGACTTTTGGTGGGGGTGGGATTGCAGCTGCAGGGTGAGAGAAAAAATCTGAGCGCTCTCCATTCCTCTAGACAATGATACCACCAAACTACTTTGGCTGACCATTTATGCTTATTCAGGAAGAAAAGGATATTGTTTCAGTGGGCAAGGAAGCCAAATAACTTGACTTTCTCACTGAATTGCCTGACTGCAGACTAGCTGTCCCATTAGAGCAACAGGACAGCTTTGCCCAAACTGCCATGGAATGCGTCATTCTCTCACTGGGGAAGAGTGAGGTTGGCAGGTTTAGAGTTGCCCTAAGGGAGTGTCAACATACTGAATTTCCTTTGTTAGCCATCTTTGAAAATCACTTCCTCCTGTTGAGTCTTGGAGTCCTCTGGAAAAATGATGGGCTAGATCAGAAGATAACAAGGACATGACTCCATAATGTCCATAATGTCCATAATGTCACATGGCCTTTATGATGGCTGTCCAGAGTTGGACAGCAGAAGTTTGTCCCATTCAGATGAAACAACTGAGTCAGAGAACTCGAAGTCACATGACCTGGAAGTGGCATAACCAGTCCCATTGACTTCAAGTGCCAATTTTATTCTACCAGGGCCTTTAGAAATAACAGCAAAGCAAGAGTCATACGGGTAGATATACGCTGACTGATTGGACTTTTTGATTGCAAGGAACAGAGACTTTTTAGTACACCTCGTGTAGCAGGATGTTACCACAAGCTTTCTGTTGCCTGGTGACATATGTAATTCTATGATCCCCATAGCATCTCATGATATGCAAACTGGTGTCTGTCTTTCGTTCTCTCAGTATTTGCTCCTACTGTTAGCCAACCAAGCAAACTAGCAACCAGTTGCAATTGAACCTCATAATTTATTAATTCTGTATCTACAAAATCTTCTGCTCACTAAAATTTAATTGTAACCCCCCAATCACGACTTTGGTGCTTTTGAAGTCATTTGTGGACATGTGCAGAGCAATGAAAAATTAGACTAGCTTAAGGCATATGTTCCCATCTGAGTTCTCAGTCTATGTATTGTCCTTTTTGCAATATTGTGCCATGTTTTTGGCATATCTGTGCTTTCTGATGGTGATCTCACTGTTTAAAAAGACCTCCAAAAGTAGTGCTCAAGTGCTGTATAGTTTTAGGACAGGAAGGCTGTGATATGTCTCATGGAGAAAGTATTTGTATTACATAAGCTTCATTCAGGCATGCATTATAGTGCTGCTTAATTTAATATACACTGTTTTAACAATATATATTAAATAAGGTGTTTCTAAACAGAAACAGACATATAATGAAGCTATGTATTGATTGGTTGATGAAAATGTGATCAGAGGCTCACAGGAACCTAACCCTTTGTATTTCCCCTTGGAGCAGTGGTTCAGTGTTGGCAAATTTAGTGTTTACGGTAACTTTATAGCACATAACTACCACCCATAATGAAAATGGACTGTACATCTCAACCCAACTGTTCACGAGTCAGGTCCTGATTAATTGGGCTATTCTCTCTCAGCTGTTTTTGGTCAGAGCTTTCTCATCCACCCTGATATCAGGCGCCCACCTGGAGGGGGAAGGAATTACGTGGAACCAAAGAGCAAGCAAGAGGTCCACCCAGGGCTGCTTCTCTGGGCACAGGCCTGAGTTAGAGAACAGGGGTGGTATTCTTCCAAATGGAGATGGGGACTGGGCAGTGACCCAAAATGACACTCCTCTTCAGCACACTCGTGTTCACACACGGCCTGGAGGCCCAGTCACTCAGGGGGAGGCCCACATTTGTGAATGTGTGGGAGTATGAATGAAGAAATAAAGGAATCTGCAGAAGAAACAAAACCAGACAGGAAGATGAATTGAGGCAAATGGGACGTCTATAAACAAAAGTAGCTTTTAATACATTAATTGACCCCAAGCAATACAGCTAGAGAAGACTTGAAAGGGAACTAAGGTTGAGAGTGTGATGTGTAAGTAAAATCCTGGGGGATGCAATGCTCAGAAAAGACGGTCTTGGGTGGATATTAGGGAAAGAAACAAAAGCTGGGTCAGCATTTGGGGGGGCTGCAGATAGACAGCTCAGACCTGGATTGGACTTGAAGGTGGATCTGGGTCCCCCCAGGGGTTCAAGGTGTCCCTGGGAGCCAAGGCTTCAGTATTATGCCCTCATGGGGACCAAGAGAAAACTATCATGAACCAGGCCACTCCTGGTTTGATAGGGGTATTAATCTAGTAAAAATAATAAGACTGATTTAGTTGAACATTTCATTACCTTTGTATAAGTTGTAACCGGAGATCTTTGTAGCTGGTAACAGAATAGTTCTCTCTCTTCAATCAATGCATTGAATGTGAACAGGGGAATCATCAGACAAGATATTTTAACATCAGGCAACTCATTATTCCCTGGCCTCAGCCCTGACCACCTGTGTTGTCAACCATTTCTGTGGTCAGAGTCCTGCCTGGACTGGAAAGTGCCGTGGCCTACCCAGAGGGAAGGCATAGTCTTCCTCAACCCAGATCTAATCCTTCACGGTGTGGCTGGTATCAGGGTAGAGGAAGGTACACTAGCACAGCCTTCTATAGGAAGCCAGCTGCAAACTCAAATCCTTGATTCTCTCCTATGAGGGGAGAGAGGCTGGAGACATGGTGCCCACACAGATCCATCTCACTGGGCCTTGAAGATCACAGCATCTGTCTGTGCCCCCCAGATAGTTCTATTTAGGACTATTGGAAGGAGTGTGGAAGAAAACTCTTTATCCCCTACATCTATAAATTGATTTCTATCACTTTCTTCTATCACCTTTCAGGACATATATGTGAATGTCATTCAGGCACTCAGTTATGAAATTCCCCTTACACCCATCTTTCCCATGACACATAGACTCCCTTAGGCAAGGGTCCACTGAAGTCTTCACCAATTTCCCAGACATCAGTGTTGGTGAGTTTTGACCATCAAAAGTCACTGTAGATCAATTAACTTCCACCTTAACCAAGCTGTTTGTGAGAAATAATTTTACCTGTCATAGGATGACAATTCTATGTGTCATTGGGTTTCCAACCTGACTGCCATGGAGATGTGGCAAGCTTTTGCTTTCCCTGTTTCAGATACATTTACTTACATAATCAGCATTCTGTGTGTCCAAGTCAGATCAGCATCCTTAACCCTCCTTATCCTATCCCTCCTCATTCTCTGCTGAGACAGAAGTTCTCCTAGAAAAGAAATTGCACCTATAATGGGATGAACAAAAATGGCTTCCCTCTCCTCCCCATTTACAACAGAGAAATTTGAGGGTTACAACTCTCTGGGGGTAGCTCTGACATAACAAAGGCTTTCATACTTAGCATCCCCTGTGGGGTCTCTGAGTAGAGAATACAGGCCAGGAAGGAGGGCCAAGAGCCTTCAGTAGGACAGTGGTTGATTTGGCAAGAAGTTCATGTCATTTGGATAAAAAGGACATGTATTCCTCATGCTCCAAGGGAAGCTAGACTGTGAGACTGTGTGCCCTGTGAAAGACAATTAGCCCACATATTCATGTGATGGGCTGCTCTTAAGTCATTGAGACAGCTGGTCTTCAATTGCCACTGTTGATGGAGGGAGATAAAACTAGAGGTGAAATATCATGAAACCTTTTCTCCTTCCATCCACCATTTCCAACCTTCACCAGGTCTAGTGAAGGTCATTTCTTTTGCTCTTGAAGTCAAGAGAGGCCTGAGCAGAGGAAAATTCCATGAACATCCTCAATCAACATCCCTAGTTGGCTACACGGATTGTCAGAAATAAGAAAGACCACAGGCCTTGACCTCATTACCGACCCTTTATTTCCCAGTGCCCATTCCCTCACTCCTGTGACTGACTCCTACTGTGCCATAGTGATCACTAGAAAGTGCAGATCTGCTCATGTTACTCCTCTGCTTATGACTCCTCAGTGGCTTTCCATGACTCTTAGGCCGTAAACCCAGATGCCTCCAAGGACTGTGTGATCTGGCCCACTATCGAGCTCTCCATCCCTTTTCCACATCACTCTCTCTGAGGCAAATTTTTGGCCTCCTGGTTCCTGGGGCCCTTCCTCAAAGCTCTTATCCCACTGAGTCTGTCTCCCAGGACCACTTGTCCTACTTCTTCCCACATACCCTTTCCCCAAGTCTACCTGATTCTTATGTTTTCTTTTGGTGGGTGTCAGGTACACAGAATTGGATTAATTATAATCTTTGTTGCATCACACACTCTCACTATGCATGGCTCACTTTTATACAGTCAGTTATTTTTGATGTAATGAGCGCTTGCAAGTTCACCCTTTCAGATGAGAGCTAGGGCTCTGATAATAACCCACACCCATGGTCTTTCCATTCCATGTCCCCCGCTTCCCTTCACCTGTGTCCTTTTCTTATAGTAAAGATTCCTAATGAGTATACAAATGAATAGTCATTTCCTTACTTCTGTGTAATTTGTAGCCCGAGCTCCTCATGGCTGGTAAGAAAATGGTCCTGTCTCCATGGTTAGTGGATCAGCTGTGCGCAAGGAGAGGCATCAGAGCAATATATGTATGTTACTGAAACCCAAGTTCAGCGGATCTCCCCTGCAAAGCCAATTCTCCAGAGACACGTGTTGGTAGGAAAGGAAGTGTTGCTTTACTCAGGAGGCTGACACCCCGGAGAGATGGTGGACTGATATCCAAAGACCATCTCTGAGATTCTGGGTTAAGGAGTCAGGGTAGGAGATTACATGCATATTGGATGGAAAGGGCAGGGAAGGGGCCCCTGGGTGGCTCAGTGGGTTAAGCCTCTGCCTTCAGCTCAGGTCGTCATCTCAGGGTCCTGGGATCAAGCCCTGTGTTGGGCTCTCTGTTAGGTGAGGACCATGTTTCCCCCTCTCTCTCTGTCTGCCTCTCTGCTTACTTGTGATCTCTGTCTGTCAAAAAAAATAAATAAAATCTTTATAAAGAAAGGGGCAGGGAAACATAACTATTCATGGGGAAAGATGGAGCATGTGCATTGAGCAAACACATATGTAACATCCACCCCATGTTCATTTTGGGGTGGAGACTTAACACTAGAATGAGGCAAAATTCAGCCCCTGATATCAGGATGTTAACTTAGGGGCTATGGGTCTGCTCCAAGAACTGGTATAAACTGGATGGGTTCTCTGCTAAGGAATGCAGGGCCTTGCTTTTTCCTAGGCTGGAACAGTGTCAGTTGACCTTGAGTCTAGGCTTCTGCAGGGACAGTTAGTGGGTTTTGTTAGTGGGGTCTGAAAAGATACAGTAGCTGATTAGGGAGAAACAGTTCTCTGAAAAAAAAGCTTTAAACTTTCTATTCGTTTCACCTTCATTAACCCAAGGGGGCATGGTTTCCTGTAGACGTGTAAATATATGTGTGCGTATGTGTGTGTAAGTTTTTATTTGCATTTTAAACATTGATTTGCCAAAAAAGTCTCACTTACATGTAATCTTTTGGACTTCCCTTAACCTAATAATCATGTTGCTAAGGTTCATGTGTATCACCAGTTAGCAAATGGTGGCTTATGGGCCAGATCCAACCTGCTTGCTGCCTTTCGTATGGTTTAAGAGCAGAGAATGATTTTTAAAGTTTTTAATAGCTGAAACAAAGTCAAAAGGTTTTTGTGACATGTGAAATTCAGTTTTTAGTTTCCATAAATAAAGTTTTATTGGAACACAGCCATGCCCATTTATTTATATATTGTCTACCACTGCCTTAGAACTATAAAAGCAGAATTGAGTAATGGTGGTAGAAACTGGTCCCAAAAGTCCAAATATACTTGCTATTTGGCCCTTTATAGAAAAAGTTTGCAGACCCTTATACTATCACATGCTGTATAATATTTTAGTGTATATTCTTCTACTTCTGTATTGATGAACTTTTTGTTATTGTTGTTAAGAATCTGCTATTGACTTCTAATTACGTTTTATTCAGAGATGATGGTCCATATGTCACTTATTTGTTGAAATTTATTGAGATTATGATGTCATCCATAATCAGCTTTTGGATATCTAGCATGCATTCTTTAGGGGGAAAATATGTATTTTCTAAAGTTGGGCACAGCACTATAGGTCCCTTAGGTCAAGCTCTGAAACTGGATTTTATAGATCTTCTCTATTCTTGGTATTTTTTTTTGTTTTGGTCTTCTAGATCATTCAGAACAAAGAAAGATATATTTAAATATTCTATTATGATGGTGAACTTTTTATTTCTCCCTGAAGATTGGTCTTTTGTATTGATTTATATATTTTGAGGCTGAATTTTTGCTTGTTTGTTTATTTGTCCATTTGTGTTTTTAAGGCGTGGACATTTAAAAAATAACATCTTAGTCTCTTTGGGCTGTTATAACAAAATTCCATAGGATTTCCTGGGTGGCTCAGACAGTGGCTTGACTCTTGGTTTCAGCTCAGGTCATGATCTCATGGGTTGTGAGATCAAGCCCTATGTTGGGCTCTGCGCTCTGCCAGGAGTCTGCTTGACTATTCTCTTCTTCTGCTCCTTCCCCCACTTGCTCACTCTCTCTTTAAAATAAATAAATAAATCTTTTAAAAAAATTCCATTGACCAGGTGGCTTATAAACAACAGACATTGATTTCTCACAGTTCTGGAGTCTGGAAGTCCAAGATCAAGGTGCTGGCAGATTTAGTATCTGGTGGGAGCCCATTTCCTGGTTCATAGATGGTTGTCTTCTTGCTGTGCCCTCACATGGTAGAAGAGGTGAGGGAGCTCTCTGGAGTCCCCTTTATAGTCTCTTTCATAAGGGCTCTATCATACCCTAATCACGTTCCAGAGGCTGTACTTCCAAATACATCACTTTGGATATTAGTTTTCCACATGAATTTTGGCATGATATAAGCATTCAGTCCATAGCAGCATCTTAGAAAATGGAACCTATTATCATAATATAGTGATCCTTTCTCTCACCAACAATGTGAGCTATTTTACTATAGATAATATTAATTACATAGATACATAGATTAATACAAATTCATCAGCTTTCTGGTCCTGGCAGCAGTGGGTTCTCAAGTTGACCAGGGGAAGGAAAGACTCTTATTGTATGTCCCAGAAGGTCATCAGAAATAGGTGGATGTCCCATAGTCTCAGGATGACCCAAGTAATTGTCAGGGTCCTCTTGATCTGCTGGGTAGAGCTCTGACTTTTCTGGAATAGCCACTCAAGTCAGGCCAGAGAGAGCATGTGGTGACATGATGGGGTGTGTGCAAGTACGGAAAAGATGGTCTAACTTTGGGATTGGCTTCTTAGGCAAAATAATTTGACAAATCCATCAAAAATGCATAGCTAAGGCAACTATGCCTTTATATTAAATGTATCACAGGCACCTGAATTCAAACTAGCATATAAACCTGACTATAGTCAGGTTTCATGAGCAGCTTTATATCCATCTAAACTTTAGAGAACTTGAAGAGTTGTCTAGTGACAAGAGGAAGTTTCATTTCAAACTTAGATATGGACTTCAGGATGCAAACCCTTTTGACAATGGATCAAGTACCTGCTATACACGTGTATAATATTCGCACCTTTCTTTCACAGAACATATTACAATCTATAATTATATTTTTATTTTGTGAGTATTTACTCACTATCTATTTCACTTAAACTGTAAACTCCAATAGAGCAGGGATTATGTCTTTGTGCTCATAAATATAGTCACAGTAGTAAATAAAATGCTTGGCATAAAATAGGTGCTCAGTGAACATATATGGAACTGAATTGGCTTGCATTGAACAGTAGTTCAATAATTTGCTAGCCTGTCTTCTTTTTCTTTTCTTTTCTTTTTTTAAGATTTTATTATTTATTTGAGAGAGAGAGAGAAAGAGGAAGAGAGAGGGAGAGAGAGCATCAGCACAAGGAGAGGCAGAGGCAGAGGGAGAAGCAGACTACTTGCTGAGCAAGGAAACCAATGCAGGACTCAGTCCCAAGCCCCTCAGTTGTGATCTGAGCCAAAGGCAGATGCTTCACTGATTGAGCCACCAAAGTATACCAGCTAGCCTGTCTTTGGAACCCAACCTTCCTGAGGCCCTGTGTATAGCCTGTATCTTCTGTTCTCTGTTGCCTTAGAGGTACAAGTAATGCCAAAACATGGGCACTTTAGGACAGTAGATTTTGGTTCATAGCAAGAAAAGACTTTCTAATAGCATCTTCCAGCAATGCACAGACTTTGCCCTAAGGAATGTTCTCTGACAGCAGAACTAGCTGTGAAGAGAAAATCCAAGAATGTAGATGTGGGTGGACCTGAAGCTACAGCTCTCTTCCTGAGGTTCAAGAAGAGGCTGAGAGTCCAATAGTCAAAGATGCTGGAGGAGAGATTCTGGCTTTGGGTGGCAGTTGGACTGGGTTACTTCTGTGATGGCTTCCAATTCTAACAGTCTCTAAGCTTCCCACAGTCCTGACTCATCACACTCCTGAAGAATCTGTAGGGTTTTAGCTGGAAAAGTTAAGAAAAAAGAAAGAAAAAAAGAAAAAACTAACTCTAGATTATCTAGATCAATTTAGGTCAAGTAGTGTTTACTGTTAGTTTTCTGTTGCTACTATAACAAATTATGACAGACATAGTGGCCCAAGTCACACATATGTATTGCCATATGATTCCATATATCAGAACTCTGAGTCTTTAGGCTAAAGTCAAGATGTTGGCAGGGCTGCATTCTTTTCTGAAGGTTCCAGGGGAGAATCCATTTCCTTGCCTTTCCAGCTGCTGAAGGCCACTTGCAATATTCAGCTCGTGGTCCCCTCCTTCAGCCTCAAAGTCATCAACAGCACATCTCTCTAACCTTACTTCTGCAGCCACAACTTCTGTTCTGATGATGACCAGGAAAATTTCTCTGTGTTTAAGGACTTGTATGATTATATGGGGCTTACCAGGACAATCCTGGATAGTCTCCCGCATCTGTAGGTATTTGATCTTATTCACATCTTCAGAGTCCCTTGTGCCTTGTAAGGCAACATATTCACAGGTTCCAGAGATCAGGATGTGGACATTTAGTAGGGTCATAATTCTGTCACCCTTATTACTGAGCTCTATCTTATGACAGTTCGGGATTTCTTGGACATCAACAGGGGGTGCTGAATTTTCACTTTACAAAAAAAAATTGCCTTTTAAATAAAACTCTTAATTTTTAAATCCTTGTGTATCTTCCAAGATCTGGTTGTCCATTTTCCACTGATCAGAATGACAAGGATTTTTAAAAATATTACCTGTAGAAATGATTTGCATTCACAATCTACAATGATATCATCTGAGGCAGGCCTGGTTGAAACTGGCCCTGGCCTGGAAGGCTCAGACTTGCCTTTTGTCAGTGCCAAGGGATGAACTGGCCCTGAGAGGCTGAGTTGAAGTAATTAATTAAGTAAGTAAATTGGAGTTCATTTGGAAAGCATCTCGTTAATTATACTCCATGGCATGCAGTTATACTCCATGGCATGCTATCATAACTGGTCTTACAAGACTCCTATCTGACTTTAAGTTTTTAGGTTAATTTTTTTCCCCTTATTCCTCATCTCTCTTCCCATCCTCTCTCCACATGCACCTAGTCTGATGTCTTTAATACATATGATTGGAGATGTGTATCTGATTCCCAGGTGGATCTATGCAAGCTTTCTCAGGAGCCTAGGAGAGAGCATTCCAACTTGCAGCCATATACATTCCCGATAGCCTGAAGAATGGCTGGATGGCATCAGAATGGCTGTTCTAGTCACATACTCATCCGTGTGCTGAGAGCACTGACTTCCCACTTACTCCTACCATAGTCTTGTTTTAATTGAGTATATTTATTAGCCAATAGTGTTGAAACCTTACTAGCTATGATGAAAAAACTCAGGCCAGTGTACCTGCTTCTTCTTGTATTGGAAGAAAATGAAGATTCCAGGGGACTTTGCTTGAAAATCTTTTGGATAATGTGGGACTCTTGATCCTGGTAATTGTCTCTTCTCCCTTCACATTTATCAAGGGAAGGCTAATTTTGTTCTTTCACAAATTATCCTATGTTTTTAATTTCTTGGAGGTGTGTGGCCCAGATTAGCTTTTTGAGGGGACCTTTCATTTGTTAGATTTTGGGATGCTGTTTTTGTTCCCACCAAGGACTTCCTCAAATGCATCCACAACAAGAATGATGTGTCCTTATTTCTCACCTACTCCAGCCATAATTGCATCATTTTCCCCCACTAGCTTCCCTTTCTGCCTCTCCCACAAAGTTAATAGATCTCAGCCCTGGACACATAGTATGATCTTTTAAGCTTTGATTACCTAGGGACCACTGCCACAGACAAGGTCTCAATTGTCTGCAGTGGGGCCAGAGATGGGTACTTTTTAAAAGGCTTGATGACTAAGGAGCAATTGGACTTCTGTCCCATAATGGCAGTGAGGAAGAGTATGTCTGAAATATAGGAACTCCTTTAAGGTGTCTCCTAGTACTAGCCTGATTAAGGTCAGTGGAAAAATAAAACAGCCCAATCCAGGCAGGCCTACTAATGGCCAAGAGCTTCCAGGAAGGAAGGTTTGGGTCAACCCACAGCTAAAGAACCAAGACCAAGTGAGGTGCTTGTGGAGGGAAAAGGGAACAAAGAATGGGTATTGAAAGAAGATAGTTGTAAATAGCAGTCATGACCATATGACCAGTTACAGAATGAGGAATGTAACTGTCATGAATATTTCCTCTTTATTTTGTTATGAATGTGTGTGCCTGCAGATGTCCCTGTATGTATGCAGGTATCCCTGTATCATGCGACATAAGATGTACTGACTTTATATCATAGTATTTAAGTATCGTAAATTTTATATCATAGTATTTAGTTCCAGGATATCACAGAGAAGCATAAATGTCATGCAAGGACTTCATATTGTCTTCGGGGGAAGGGGTTAGTGAATTTTGGGTTGTATGCAAGATATCTTGTTAAGTGGAATGTCACCTTGTCATTGTCTTTGTTTGGAGATTGTTTCATTTACGGAGATGTGTATGAGCTCCAAGCAGACAAGAGGTAGACTTGTGGTGGTTCATTTTGTGTGTCAATTGGCCACACAATGGTGCTTAGTCATTGGATCAGTCATTATTCTGGATGTTTCTGTGAAGGTGTTTTGGGACGAGATGAACGCTTAAATTGGTGGACTCTGAGGAAAACAGATTGCTTTTCTTCCAGGTGTGTCTCATTCAATCAGCTGAAGGCCTGAATGGAACAAAGGCTTATCTTTGTGATACGATGATATCTTTGTGATAAGATGAGCAAGAGAAAATTCTGTTAGCAGATGGTTTTTGGACTTGAACCACAACATGGGTCTCAGAGCATTTGGAACTGAGTCTAGTTACAGGTCTATTAGCACAGAGTGTAGGTAGTGGTGGATCCTGAGGAGAATCAGCAGTGTCTTGTCCCCTTTCCTTGGGGGAGTCCATTTTAGTTTCTTCTAGTAATTCTTCTAGTAATTCTGCTTTGAGGCACTCCTGAGCAGGGTCTGTAGTTTTATGTCCCTCAGGAGAGAACTGCTACGACTAGGTGCTCAATAAATGTTGAAGTGAAAGAAGAACTAGGGAAATAAAAGGTGATTTTAAAAAGTAAAGCCCTAGACATTCCCCAACCAGGCTCTGTCCTTTTGTCCCAGCACAGTCAGTGGTGGGGAGGAGTTATAATCAATTCTTACTTGATATATCTATTTAAGATAACCTCCCCACACTCCTTCCCAGGTGAGTGAGGCTGATGAGGAAGAGTCATCGTGGTTCAAAATGCCTGCAAACCTCACCCAGTCCTGGCCCAGTGGCCCAGCCCTGTGAGGGAGCCCCTGCCTCCAGTTTGGCCAGCCACAAAGGCCCTCATTGTTTGGGCCTTAGGATGTTTTTTCCTTTTCTTATCCTGATCCCTGCAGAAAAAGCCCTAAAAACTATGCCTTCTCTAAGAACTTTGAAAGCCTGAAGGATTTTGTTTGCCTCAGGGGGAAGAGAATGAAGAGTGGGAAAAGGGGGTAATTAGTCACTGCCTGGCGCTGCTCCAGAGGCTGACAGGAATGCAGGCTGAGAGCAGAGGCAGGGAGGGCAGCCTCTCCCCACCTTTATCTTTCATTAGCTGTTGAATCTAGAGACTCTTGGAAAAGGCCCAGCAGAATGTTGAGGTGGGGTGTGTGGAGGAGGGGAACAGGCCCGGGTGACCATCTTGTTTCTGAAGATTTCTTAGGGACACACAAGTTCGAAATACAAATATGTCATGAGGGACTCTGCTTTCTGCTGTGCTCCCCAGCCTCTGTTTACGGAGGCCAGTGGGCTTGTTGGGAGCCGGTCAGCTCCTCCAGGACAGCCGGGACAGAGTTCAGGGGTGACAGGGGCGATACCATGGCATCCACGGGCTGGAGAAGTCTTAGAACTATCTGTGGAATAATGGGGAGGAACTTGGGGTGGGGGGAATGCCTGCCTGAATTCCCACAGTGTGGGGCAGAAGCAGAGATACCATCTCTCTCCCTCCCTCAGAACCACAGCCCCATTGCTGCCCCTTCAGCCAGGTTCTCTCTTGCCTGCTTTGGGTATTGTAAATATGGGCTTTGAAGGATTTGCCATTTCCATCTACCTAAGCAAGAAGTAGGTAAATGGGGTCCCACCATCTCCTTCACCACTCAGCCTCTGCCATGTACACCAGAAAAGCACATGTGAGCTCTTGTGTCCTTCCAGAACAATCCCTTTGGAAGACTCCCTCTCTGCTAGGTGACCACAGACTGCCGGTTAGCCATCACATATTGTTTTCTTCCTCCAGAGCTTCCGGACTGGGATCTCTCTCTTCCTGGGGGCTTCGGGGCAGCCTCTCTCCTCTTTAAGTTTTCACCAGTCAGGAAGTGCTTTAGGTGTGTGAGCCGTCTTTCCTTAAGGATCAGGAGAAGAGTGGCTACTGGAAAGAAGGAAGAAGGTCTAAAGTGCTCATGAAATGGCCCCTTTCTTCATGACCAGCTCATGGGTTAGCCTCTTCATGAGGTGCTTCCCTCCCATAGCATCCTGCTCCCTATACCTCTTGTCAGCCCTTCCCCACTCCCCTCTCAGAAACTTTACCAGTGGAGGGTTGGAGGGCAAGATCAGTTGCCAAAAGATAGACCACTTTGAGGTGACTGCTCAAATCTGCAAGGGGTCCCTCAGGAAGCCAGGAGAGGCAAGGAAGGATCCACCCCTAGAAATTCTGGAAGGAGCAATGCACTGTTGACACCTTGATTTCGGAGGTCTAGCTTCAGATCTGGGAGAGAATACAATTCTGTACTTGGAAGCCATTCAGTGCATGGTGCCTCCTTATGGCACTGCTAGGAACTAATACAGCACGTCATATTATTTTTCATTTCTGTGTCATCACAATTCATAGTGAAATCTCATCTCTCACTCCCACACTCCTCCCCCCAACCCATTCCCTCCAGGGCATGCACTTGAAGAACATTGGAAGTGCCTTCTGTGTCTATGCCATAGTGAACTGGACAGTTTGGGTTATCTAGTTTGAAATCCCTGCAGGGACTTCTCTGGGTGCAAATCCAAGTTTGCTTGTTGAAAATTCCAAAGGGGGAAACACAGACAGTGGCATGTATAGAGTAGAGGACTTTCCATGTGCCGTCTTTTTTTTTTTTAAGATTTTATTTATTTATTTGACAGACAGAGATCACAAGTAGGCAGAGAGACAGGCAGAGAGAGAGAGAGAGAGAGGGAGAAGCAGGCTCCCCGCTGAGCAGAGAGCCTGATGTGGGGCTCGATCCCAGGACCCTGAGATCATGACCTGAGCCGAAGGCAGAGGCTTAACCCACTGAGCCACCCAGGCACCCCCCACGTGCCATCTTCACAAGGGTTTCTCCAATCTTCAACCAATCTGCAAGTTAGTTAACATGAGCTCAAATGTCCAAGAAGTCCTCTGGGGAAAAAGAGACTGCCCCCCAGGAAGTAGGCCATGTTCTGACTGGCTCTGAAGCCAGAGTCCATACCAAGCTGCTGCTCTGGGGACTAGGGAAAAAGGAGAGTTTGGGCATGACACAGACGAGGAAATGTTTTGGTCCTCTTGCAGGGGTGTGCTGGGTTCAGCCAGTACTGGATCATAAGACTTGACGATTAAACTGTTAAGATTTTTACAGGCAGATTGATGGTGTGTTGGTAGCTACTTTCTACTTCCTGGCTGATGACTCTCCTTCTTGAATCTGGGCCGAGTGGCCCTGCCCTAATCCATCCATTGACATCCATTGACATCAGACATTGTTGGTGGTAATTTCCATTCATGGCAGCACTCTGGAACCATGTTGCCCCAATAGCAAACCGGTCTGCGCCCACTGAGCCCTTGAAATGTGGCTAGTACACATCGAGATGGGCTGCGATTGAAGAGTGCACTTCAAAGGCTTGGTCTGGAAATGGATTTAAAATATCTCATTAACAATTCTTTGAGTCTATGCTGAAATTACAATGTTTTGGGTATACTGAGTTAAATAAAATGCATCATTAAGGTGAATTCCTATCTCTTTTTACTTCTGAAGTTGTGCCTACTTAGAAAACTTGAAGTTGCTTATGTTGGAATTTTATTTCCTCTGGACAAAGCAGCTCCAGAGAAAAGATCCATGAGACCCCTAGGGCTGGGTAGTTCCCAGCAACACTCCCTCACACCCCCAGACCTGGGGTATTCAGCTTATCTTCTTCCTTGAATCAACCTAGCTTTCATTCTCTTTTTGGTTTACCCTAGCCAGAGCGGTTTGGATTGTTGGAACCAAAGAGACTTTAATAGACCAACTGAACTGAAATCTCCTTGGGGGGTTGCAGAGATGAGTTTGTGGCTCTGCCAGAGAAACTTCCAATGCTTCCGACAGGTCATGTTCGCGTCCAGTCTAAAAGGATGAGTCCACCTGGACTGCATTAGTCCTGCCTCCACAGACCCTGATCATGCCTCTGCCTCATTCTGGCCACAGATCAAGAGACCTTTAGCTCTGGCCACAGACACTGCATTTGGACTAGGAGGTTCTGCTGGTCAGACAAGACTAAGGTCTGGTTCCCACTGAGGTTGTACATAGGAACTGGATTATGTCAGTGGATTCTGGAGTTTAGAATAACAACAGCTTTGTTTGACTCTCCCCAAACCTATAGGAAGTCAAGGTTTGAAGAGAGCAGTTTCATGAAGCACACACGATGGTTGCCCCCCTTCTCCAACTCCCCCTCCATTCCCCATCTGGGAAATCTGTCCACCCTCCTGCATGGTGATCAGAGCATTTCAAGTCCTTGCGCCCCTCCTGGGAACTCTCACTTTAGAAATGTGGTTTTCCTAAGACGTTTCAGTTGTTCCAAGGTGTGAGTCGAAACTCCCACAAAAACTTGTCAAGGGCTGGCTTTGGAGTGCAGTGCTCAAGGTTAACTCACTCGGGTGAACAAAAATGGTTTGCCAGATTTCAAATAATTATTCCTTTAGGAACTTCCCACTCCAAGCACTTTAATGAAAAATGATAGAAAGAGTTATTGCCTCTTGAGACATTCAATTCCACCACGCAGCTAAGCATCTGCAGCAGATCCGGCCAGGGAAGATTACTATCTGCCCCACCATGGAGACGTTACAATAGTTTATCTTCAAAATAAGCAAAGAAAATGTGTCTAATGAATCCCTAAAGACTGGTATGTGCAGATGGGTTTGAAAACTGCCTTCAGCAATTTTTCATCTTTATTGTAATGGGAATCCCTTGGAAACATGTCCGAGATCGTATGTAAATTTGACTTGCTGCGCTTACAACATTCTTGGGAAGAGTTGGAATGAGATGGTAAATGAAGACATCGCAAAGCTAATAAATCGAGAGAGAAATCTTTATTACAGTTTCTTAAAAAATGAACTGCATATGCCATATTCACAAGAACTACACAATTTAATGAAATGAAATAAGCCTCTGATATGTTCCATATGGTTCCGTGTGGAGTAGAAGACAAATGTGGTAAGATACGGCCCCTACCCTCCAGGAGCTTGCAATCAAACTGGTTGTTAAGACAAAACTTATTACAGAGAAGCTGCCATCACCATTCCAGATAGCTTCGGCCAGAGAAAAAGAAACAGTCAGATCCCTAAATCCAGAAGGGTGGGTATGGAGTGTGCAGGGGGAACAGAAACCAATTCTGAGATGTTTTTGTTGTCGACTTTTCTAAGACAGATCACAGCTCAATTCCCAGCCCCTGTCCTCCATCCAATTGCTTCCCAACTCCCTCCTTTGCCAGAGATAACCACTACACTGTAATTGGAGTATAACCTCCCAAACGAATTTTTAACTAGATATGTTTAAACAAAGAGCTGAAGCAAATATAGCATCTCATGAACATTTGACAAATATGGAGAGTGGGTATTTGGTTCTGTTTGATTCCTTCTCTAGACTTTCTTGCATCCTTGAAATGTTTCATGATTTAAAAGATTATAAGTGAATAGTATGTACAATGTGTAACTAATGAACTGAGACTCGGGAAAAAAAGAAAGGAAGAGAGAAATGATGAAGAGAGACTAAGACTTCAGAGAATTCATAGGACCACTATGTGTCTGCATGGAGATAGTTAGGAAGGACTTTGCCAGGAAGATGAAACTCCTGGGGTTTGAAACGGGGAGGAGAGGGTGCATGATCTGAGTGGGAGGAATCTTGTTAAGGAATAACTCTTCTCTGTAAAATGAGCAGGTTAGACTCTTAAGTTCTAAATTCTCACTCAAATCTGATGGGTTGTGTCACATTCATTGATTCAATCCATAAGCAACATCTGGACACCTGTCCCATGCAGTCGGTGATACACCATGAGAGATTCCAGGATGGGGACATGGGAGGGCAGCCACCCTCAGTCACTGTTTTCTATGCTTCTCATTCATCATGCTTAAATATGAAGAATTTACTGTGACTTTTCATTTATCTCTTTGTCTATCAAATCTTGTCTTTCCTTTTAAGTTCCAGACTCCTTTAAGATGGAAACTATTTCTGCTCTATCTCAATAACCTCCACAGTGTCAAGATAGGACTATATAAATAAGTAGATATTCATTAATTGAATCTTTGATTAACTTATTCATTTAAAGAGTAATCGGGAGGCTATCATGTCTTAAAGCACAATAGGGAATACTCTGGAGATGAAAAAGTTCTAAATAATCTCAGTTTCTAAAAAGCTTTCAAGTCTGGTCGGGGAGATAAATTGCTGTAACTAAATTATTGCAAATGAGGTACTAGGAACCAAAAGAATAATACAGAGAAAGTGTTGTATGGGTTGACTGATAGCATAGAGTTTAAACATATACATGTTTAAGCTTCTGGTCTCTGTGAGAGGTTTATTCAGTATTCTATTTTATGTACTAGACATGTTACTTTTGGGAGAGGGAGCACTTACAAATGCCTGGTACCACCTTTTTCAGTAGAAGTGTATTGACTTACAGTATTATATTAGTTTCTGGTGTACAACATAATGATCTGACAATTACATACATTCAGAGATGCCCCCTGTGAAACATCCAGTTACCATCTGTCACCATGTGAAGTTATTACAATATGATTGACTCTATTCCCTATGCTGTACTTTACACTGCCATGACTTACTTATTTTATAACTGGAAGTTTGTACCTCTTAATCCTCTTCCAACCGTCGGTCTTTGTTTTTCTACATTCTACATTCTTCCATTTGTGAACTGGTGAATCTGTCTTTCCCACCACTCCCTTCTTCCTGTGCCTCCATCACATATTATTTGAATTTATTTTTTAACACCACAGAAATAGAAATAGATACTATCAATTTAAATTTTTTTAAAAAAAGATTTCGTTTATTTATTTGACAGAGAGAGAAGGCACAAGCAGGGGGAGCTGCAGGCAGAGGGAGAGGGAGAAAGAGACTCCCTGATGAGTAGAGAGCCCGATGCAGGACTTGACCTGAGCTGGAGGCAGATGCTTAACTGACTGAGCCACCCAGGGGTCCCCAACTTAATTTTTTTTAAAGATTTTATTTATTTGACAGAGAAAGATCACAAGTAGGCAGAGAGGCAGGCAGAGAGAGAGGGAGAAGCAGGCTCCCTGCTGAGCAGAGAGCCCGATGTGGGACTTGATCCCAGGGCCCTGAGATCATGACCTGAGCCGAAGGTAGAGGCTTAACCCACTGAGCCACCCAGGCACCCCCCCAACTTAATTTTTTTATGTTATTCTTCATCATAAAATTTTTCAAATTAAATACTAGAACAAAACCAGATTTTTTTCATCCCTTGTTGTAATTTTTTTTTAAATTAAAGATGAAAACAAAACCAAATTTTTTCAAGTTCAATGCAGTAGTAATTTATTTCTAACAAACCAAATACTGAGTTCAGACTCAAGACTTGGGCCCTTAGGTTTATGTGTCTTCTAACAGTTGCAATGGCATTCTAAAAACTGAAAGCACATCTGTTGAGTAGATGTCCCTACCTGGACAGGCTGCCTTGGGTGAAGTGACAGGCCAGCCAAGCTAAACGCATGTTCTGTGACTCTTCTGTCTTTGCAGTGGCTGGTTTTTGAGCTCTACAGAGAATGCCAATATAGATCAATGGATGTAAGAATGATAATGATGATAATAATAATGGCAGGCAATATTCATTTGGAGTGCTTACTACGTGCTTATACTATTCTAAGGACTTAACACAAATTTATTCATTCATCCTGACAACAATCATATTAAGTGAATACTAATGTGAAAAGAAATAAATGGAAAACAAAACAAAACAAAAAAATCCTTCCTTTCTTTTCTTCTTTCTTTCTCCTTTTCTCCCTCCCTCTCCCTCTCTCTCTTCTCTTCCTCCTCTCTTCCTCTTCCTCTCCTCTCCTGTCCTCTTCTTTTCTTCTCTCTTCTCCTCTCTTTTCATTTTTTTGGTATACTTTTCTAGAACTTACCTTTTTACAAGATGATGTTTTGTAATACTCCTTAGCAAGTGTTAAACTCTCTGTTTATGGCTTAAATATTCATATTTAATAGAGTGTTTTGTTTTGGTTTTGTTTTGGTTTTGTCTTTTAGTCTAAGCACTATATTTGGGAAGCATTTATGGACAAGAAAACCTCTGATTTTGCTTTTTGACCAAGGTGATACAAAACATGAAACAGCAGCTTATTGGGAAACTCAAGGGTCACACCATCTAACCTGGCTGACTTGCTCTGAGTGTTCTGGGTGGATTTGTTTATATCTCTTTCTTTGTGAAATAAGATCTTCAAATTAATTGTCTGTTATTGATCCTTTACTTACTGTTTAGAAATTATTACAGGATATTGTTCTTATTTGTTGCTTTGTACATTTGCACAAAAAATTATTTTCCACTGTTTGCATTTGTAATTTCTGTGGTCTGGAATTTTGTCAGGAGAAGGAGGTCAGGCCGGGGAGTTAAACCCATCATCTTTAACCCAGGTCACTGTGGGTGTGTTACAGGTTCTTAATCACCACAGCTGGGGGATGTGAGAAGGAAATGGGGTTAAGCTTCTGGTACACTATAAGGGTTTAATACATGTTCATTTCCTTCTGTTTTTCTAGCTAACTCTCTCTGCGTATGTAGTTCTTGGTGCCCCTTTATCTCCTGAAATTCCACTGTTCTACTTACACAAGAGGCCAAATTAAATAAAGACTCTGTCTCTTGACGTCTTCATGTTATCATTCCAGTTGTTTCCACCAATGTCCAAATTCAGAAAGTAGTGATTACAAAGATACAATGGTATTTTACAACAAGTAAGATAAAGTTTTTCAAAAAACAGGATTGCCAATGAAAACTCTCTTTATTTCTGGAATTGAAGCATATTATTTTACAAACCAGGTTTTGAAAAACCTGCATAGTGGTTAAGTGTACGTTACTTTTTAGAATCCAGGCAATCTGCTCACCAGGTCTGAGGGACTCCAGCTAAGTGATTTCTCTGAGAAGTAGTTTCTTCATCTGTAAAATGGGGGAGAGCATCTATCTTGTAAGGTTGTTGAGGGGACTCAGTGAGGTAAAATGCTTGCCACCTGGTGCAATAATTTGAAGCTTTTATTATTTTATCTCAATATTAGTGAACAGTGATAGCCTTTTAATTTTCTCTGAGAAGTCACTTGTATTATCTTAGATAATGCCTGAAAAAATAAATCATCTAACTGTGGTGCAGATCACTAAACTTGGAGTCAGACAGAAAGTGGGGTTTGCCCCATACCCATTACTCACCATCAACCTCACCCTGGATTAGACCCTGCTCACCATCAGTTTCCCACTTAAAATTTGGGTATAATATCTGCCCTTCCTACTTTGTTGTTTCCTGTTTCTCCAAGAAGTTAACTGATATGAAAACACTTTGT
The DNA here is from genome assembly GCA_003697995.1 of Taxidea taxus jeffersonii. NCBI lineage: Eukaryota > Metazoa > Chordata > Mammalia > Carnivora > Mustelidae > Taxidea > Taxidea taxus. Next base: position 22,189 of record RCUC01125651.1, on the reverse strand, counting down.
ACATTCTCAAGTACTGCACCAAAGGGCTAGTGAAGAAACTTCTTACAGTCTATTTTCCATGTCAGGAAGAGGACTTGGGGCCAGGTAGTCTAGAATTTGATGCCTGTTTCTCCACTTGCATGTTGTATGATCCTGGGAAAATTTGTGTCTCAGGTTTTACACATCTGTGAAATGAGAATAATAATAGCATTTCATGGGATTGTGGTGTGGATAAATGTACTCAAGCACTTAGAATGGTGACAGATTTAAGAGCTAAATAATGTTAGTTATTATAGCCTATATTTCAAAATGGAGGAGTTGGGCTACCTTATCTCCAGCATGCTTTCCAATTTAAACATTCTTTGAGGCTTACACATGTCTTACTCTCTTAAACAAGAAGTATTTTGAATGCTCCCATAGTTTTTGCAGTAATGATCTTCTGCCAATAGCAACTTCAGATGTAGAGCTTTGGAAATTCCTGATTACTTGATATTAAGGTGAAGTTCCTAAATTCTCATCATCCGCCACTTAATTCCACATACCCCAACCTTCGAGGAGAACTATGTGTGGCCTAAATCTTATCTAAGGGTAGGTCTGTGATTTCCAAACTGTGTGCCAAGGCACCTGGATTCATAGCTCTGTGGGATATTGTGATATTTGGAGGTGGCAGAGGGGACAAGATATGCATCAGACACCTTATGATTTACTTACCTCATGAATTACCAGCTTGACACAGTCCTTAGTTTTGAAATAATCACACTAATTCCTTTTGAGCATATCTTTGTGAGGCTGTGTTTTTGGAGGTAGCTGCTAAAGGGTAACAGAATGTGACACCCCAAAATATTGTTAGGCAGGCGCTTACCAAGAGCAGTGGAAGAAATGCCACACGGCAGAGCCCCAAGTCCTCCAAAGGGAATGATAGAGACATGAGTTGGAGGCAAGGACATTAATAAAAACAAACAAAAAAACAAATAAAAATCCTATACATTATAAGCCCAGGAGCATAACATCCTGACCTTGTGGCTTCCAGGAGTTTGGGCCTGACAGCTCAGGAGCCACAGGTACTGAACAAGGGCTCTCTTCTTCCCCCTCTGCCCCAGGGTGACCCCTAGAGTCATTAAAACTCATTTGCATTGTGGGTACAGCCTGTCCAATAGAGAGAGGCTGCCATGATGGTTCTGGTTCAAACCTTATAGGGCCCAAAACTCCTCCTTCCAACCGATGAGAGGAGGTTACCAAATAATTGGAAGTAGCCTCCATTAGAGACCACCCTATTATACCTCCCAGCTCAGAGAGACCCAAAAATAACCAATCCCAAAACAACTCAGGGACCAGCTCTGCCTCGAGGAACTGTCTGCTCTCTTGCCTTGAGAGTGTACTTGCACTTTAATAAACTGCTTTGTGCTTGCCACTTAACTTCTGGTTGTCTTTTTTGTGCACGATCCCCATTTAGAGCTTCTTGTGGGGAATCCAAGGACCAAGACTTTCATTCACATCATGACATTATCCTTCTCACGCCTAACAATGTGACTGCAGGAATTAAGGGAATGCCACCCCAAGATATCTACTTTGGCATAACCAATTTTGGAGCGTAAGAACTTGAAAAACAGCAAATGCACCAAAAGGCTTTCTCTGAACTCCTGTTATCTGCCTAAAGACAGAGCCTCCAAAAGGGCTCAATTGTCATAAGTCCACTCCAAGGGAGGGAGTTTGATCTCCAGGGAAGATTAAGTCTTATCACAAAAGAGGGACTTGAAATCAACACCACACCCAGACAAACTTTGTCACAAACTACCACATCTCCCATCTATTCTAAGGGTAATTCATCTTTCTTAAAAAAACAAAAACAAAAACAAAAGCTTACTTTTGCCTAAAAGTCTATATCCTTTGTCCCCTTTTCCCTATGATGTGTGGTGTCTCTCTGTGACAAGATGGGGGCCCCCAAATGTGGGGCCATGATAGGGTGGAAGCTGGTAGTTTGGGTGGTGAGAGAATTTACCCAAGACAGAACAAAGGAAATAGAAGTTTACTGAATGCACTGCAAGGTAGTCGTGGGCAAGACAAAGAGGGAGAGACTGTGCCCAGAGGTGGTGGGTGGAGGCCATATTTAAAGCATGAAGGTGAGGAGGTAGAGGTATGGGGACATATAGAATTTTCCCTTTCTTGGTAACTGTGTCTGGGTTAAGTAATGCACTGGTCAGCTAGGGCTTATGGATATTTTGAGGTGGATGGTCTGATGGGCCTGTCTACATTCAATCAGGTGGTCCCAGTGGGCCTTTTCTACATTCCATCACTTAAGCTTGTTGTCTAAAAGTGGCCTTTACATTATGGTGGTATTTAACCCTGAATTTTAAGCCACCTCAAAGAGTTACTCATTTTTCCTATGTATGTCCCATGTATACATGAGCTATACATGTTATCATACTTCTGCCTGTTTTTCTTTTGTTAATCTATCTCTTAATACAGAGGTCTCAAATAAGAACTCAGAAGGGCAGAGACAACGTTTTTTTTTTCTCTGTATGCTGTGATAAAAATGAAATATGTGAAAAATTAATGGGGAACAGGAAATGAGGTGCGTGGTGTCCATTAACATGTGCCCACTAAGCACATATCCAGTAGTAGATGTGGTTAAGAATGAAATGTTAATCTGTTAAGAACTTACTGAACTCAACACCCAAAGAACAAATAATCCAATGAAGAAATGGGCAAAAGACATGAACAGACATTTCTTCAAAGACATCCAAATGGCCAACAGACACATGAAAACATCATGTGTGCCAACATCACTCAGCATCAGGGAAATACAAGTCAAATCCACAATGAGATAGCACCAGTCGGAATGGCTAAAATCAACAACTTAGGAAAAGACAGATGTTGGCGAGGATTAGGAGAAAGGGGAACCCTCCTATACTGTTGGTGGGAATGCAAGCTGGTGTAGCCACTCTGGAAAACAGTATGGAGGTTCCTCAAAAAGTTGAAATTAGAGCTACCCTATGACCCAGGCTTTGTACCACTACTGGGTATTTACCCCAAAGATACAAATGTAGTGATCTGAAGGGGCACCTGTTAATAGCAGCAATGTCCTCAATAGCCAAACTATGGAAAGAGCCCAGATGTCCATCAACAGACGAATGGATAAAGACATTGTGGTACACACACACACACACACACACACACACACACACACACACACACAGGAATATTAGGCAGTCATCAAAAAATGAAATCTTGCCATTTGCAATGAATGAATGGAATTAGGGTATTATGCTAAACAAAATAAGTTAATCAGAGAAAGACAATTATCATATGATCTCACTCATATGTGAAATTTAAGAAACAAGGCAGAGGGTCATAGGGGAAGAGAGGAAAGACAAGATGAAACCAGAGAGGGAGACAAACCATAAGAGACTCTTAATCTTAGGAAACAAACTGAGGGCTGCTGGAGGGGAGGGGTGTGCAAGGATGGGATAATTAGGTGAAGGACACTGGGGAGGGTATGTGTTGTGATGAGCACTGCATATTATATAAGACTGATGAATCACAGACCTGTACCCCTGAAACAAATAATACATTATATGTTAATTAATTGAATTTAAATTTAAAAAGAATTAAAAAAAAGAAAATAAAAACTTCTTTTTTTTTTTGAGTTCCACTCAAAACCCATTCTTAATAAATTAAAAAAGAATGAAATGTTATTTTCCTTCACATTTATGTGTATTATTTTTTTCAACTGGCCATTAAATTAGAACATAAATGTGTATGAAGTGTTTGGAACCTAACTACTTAATAAAGTGAATTGTTAGTTACTTGTTTTGGCCTGCAGTGCTGGGGAAAAAAAAATTACTGGGGCCTGAGGGCACCATGAACCTAGAGAATTAGGGAACCTCTGGCTAGTTTCTTCAGTTTCAGGATTTTCTTTGAAAAAGGCACATATGCATGATATAGAGCATTGCCTACAGTTCAACAAGGGGTAGAGGTTAATGAAGGCCTGAGAAATTTGTGTGTGGAGTTGAAGCTTTGCAAACTCGGAGTTATCTTGTGTACACATCCTTTGATAGTCCAAAGAAAGGCATAACATATTTGGTGGAGGTGGGGAAATCACATTTTCCATAATAAAGTAGAAGCGGCTTTTTTACTTTGAAGTATGTTCCCTTTTGGCTTTTTGAAAGTTTCTCTGCATTAACAATTTGTACTGATTTTAGCTACTGATGAGCAACATTGTCTTGGTGGGTTCTGATTAGCACATGAATACCGGGCTAGAGGCCTGGGGGAATGCAAAGCAGACACATTTGCAATTGAATATCCACTTAACATTTGGTCTGGAGTTTGAAGTCTCAATCAATTTCCATGTGCCCAGCATCCTCTGCTGGGACTCTTGCCCAGATGTGAGTCCTTGGGATGTAAACGTTTTGTGATCCCAGTTTTGTGCTACAGCTTTTGAAGGGATTGAGGACAGCCGAGAGAGACCTGCCCCATAAAATGTAGGAAGGTGTGAACACCTTGTCCCCCAAGGCACCAAAGTGAGTTTCCTTTGTATTCGTGTCTTTTGTTTTCTTTTCATCAAGGCAATGCAAGCACATCAAGACATCAGATACTAATAAACAAGTTTAGGATGAAAACCAACTGACAGGCTCCTCCTCTGCCTTCGAAGCCTGTTCCAATTCCCCCAAGAAAATCTCGTGTCTATTTTTTTTTTTTTTTGAGGTTACCTTCATGACTATAGACAATATATTTACAAAATGGACTTTTTCAATTTCCCAATTTATCAATTTTAGACAACTGATGTCTGTGTTAGGAAGAAAACCGGGCCTGTGAATTAGCTGACAATAGGCAGGTTAACAGGAGAAGCATTAATTATGCAGGTGAGAGCTCTTAGTGTTGAATAGGAACCTGCTCAACAGCCAGAGGTAAAGGTTTATATACCAATTTAACAAAAAAGGGGAGAGGTTAGGATTTTAATGGGCAAGTGTGGAAGTTGATTAGTCGTTTTGATGGTAATAGGTAGCTGATTATTCCCATCACTTCCCAAGGCTAAGGGCCAGACTTTTCACAAGCAGGAAACCCTCCCTGGTGGGATGGAGGAGGGGGTCAATGGCAGCTGTATTTTGGGGGAACTTCGCTCAAGTTTAGATAATGTTTCTTTCTGTGGCTGCTGATCAGATATTTTTGGTTTAAAGTGATTTTCATATTGCCTTGATGGGTTGTTAAGCCTTTTATTTTCCCCATTCGAAACTTCCCAAGATACTGCACAAACAGGGAGTTGGGTCAGGTGCTACGGAGAGAAGACTTGTTTCACAGTCTGGTTGCTGAACAACCCTCAAAGGAAAAGAATGTAAATTCTGAATCCAGAGGGTTGAAGATTGGCTTCAAGATGGTGGAGTATGGATGGTAGTTGCTGAGCAGGGAGACCGATGCAGGGCTCGATCCCAGGACCCCTGGGATTATGACCCAAGCTGAAGGCAGACATTTAACAACTGAGCCACTGGGGCGGGGAGGGGGGTGTCCTTAGAAGTTTTTATCAAGTCAACCAGCTTCAGTTTGCAAAACCCTTTTAAATTTAGATTTAGGAAAGAGAGCAGTTACAAGCCAATCTAGAATCCCAGAGAGGATCTGGGGGTTGTAGGACTGCAAGTTTCTTGTCTCACAGAGTCAAAGAGTGAATCTTGCAGACACAAAAGGGTGAGGTGAAGTGAAAGTTTATTGAGTAAAGGTGAGAGCAGGAAGGAAAGAAAAAACTTTCCAGAGTGAGAGGGGTCCTGAATGGGTTGCCATGGAGGGCTTTTAGGGGCAACCTTTCATTGAGAACTGACTGGGAAGCTTGTGGCCTTGAAATTCTTGTGCCTTCTTGGTTTGTTCCCTTATCTCTTGTTCAGTTCTGTCTCTGTCTACACCTGCCAGGAATAGTTCCAGACCCCAGTCAGGGGAGTCAGGGCCTCTTCTCTCTCCTGTCTAGACCTTAACCCCTTCCCTACTCATGGTGCAGGACCAGTGGGTAGAAATACTGGGATACCCAGGCTATACTGCGATTGTGAGGAGTGACTGATTGTGTACTTTTTAATTAGTGGGCGTTAGGGATGGTGCAAGTCTCCAAGGAATCTGGAAGCAAGGCTTTTAGGACATTGAGGGGCCAGCTGCTGCCAACATAAGGTTACCTGTAAACATTAAGGTACTAAGGCAGCCATGAGCTCCTTGAGGAAGGTCACACTCTGCATGTTTCAGGTATCTATCAGTGCAAGCTGCAAGCTGTAAGGAGGTTTTATTTTATTTTAAAAATTTTTAAAGTTTTTATTTATTATTTGACAGAGACAGTGAGTGAGCACACAAGCAGGTGGAGCAGCAGAGGGAGAGGGAGAAACAGGCACTTGGCTGAGCAGGGAGCCTGATCCAGGGCTCCCTGGGATCCCAGGACCCAGGGATCGTGACCTGAGTTGGAGGCAGATGCTTAACTGACTGAGCCACCCAGGTGCCCCTGTAAGGAGATTTTTATTTAAGTTACATTTCTTTTGCTTTGCTTTCCACATCATGGATGGTCGGCCCTTAGTTTTCAGGGACACCAAATCTGTAGAGTGAAAGAAAAATGGAAAACGTTAAGTTTGACGGTTATAAGCAGATAGTGAAGGAAGCTAGAAGAATAGAAAGTTTGGTAAGATGGCATGATCCAGTCCAGTTTACAAATAGATAATAAAGCCTCAAAGAAAATAAGCAGAATTAGAATATGATAGCCCACAAAGTTATGTTACAGTTTTCCATTGAAGTGTACACTCTATGGTTACCTTCTGCTCTGATCAAAGATAATCAAAGTGAGATTATTCTTGTTTACAAAATAAGTCTTGTCTCGTTGAATTTGGCCTGATTGTTTACCTAAGTGCTGCAAGAACAGTTATTGACCACACGGACCTGTTTACATTTGCTTTGCTGGAACTTTTATAAGGAAATCTCGGGTTCCTTCAAAAAGCCTCTTGAGACTAGGAAGCCAAACCAAGAGCTTGCCATCAGAATTCTCCTGCAGTTCCAATAGAGGTGGGTGAATTCCTCTCTTCTGGAGGTCCCCAATTCCTTATATCCAGAAAATAGAACAGTAAAGAACCAGAAATGTTCCAAACAAAAGCTATTTAAAAATCATGCTTATTCTTCATTAGTTTATTTATTCCCATGTAATAATTCTTATTCTGCTTGAACTGGGGTTACCATTTCATGAACTCATCAGCTTCTTTGCTAGAATTTTTGGAAACCCTGGCTTAGTCCAGTGGTATGATCTAAAGTTGGTTAAATGGTGCCATCGTGTACCCCAGGCATGGTCCTGTTCAAGAGTTTCTGAGACAATTTCTTTTTGTTGAAGGTGAGGAACTGGTTTGTAGCTAATTGTGAGGGCTCTCGGAGATGAACTGGAGAAACAACAACTCTCTGCAAGTGGTCGTGTTAAAGATCTGGTGAGTGTTCATTAGAAAATAACTCAACTGACTAAGAAATTTGTTTATTTATTTGACATAGAACATTTAAAATAATAATTGGAATTACAACTGATAGATAAAAAGTATACCATTTTTAAAAACCCGAAAAAAAAAAAGTATACCATTTTATCTATTCTCAGGCAAGCAGCATAAAGACATACCAGGGACAACTGGGTCACTGACAAATTTCTAAGAATTTCAGATTTTTCCTATAGTTTATATTGATAACATTTACCCACATAAATAAACCCAGGGAAGGTTAAATATCTCCTCTTATTGGGCAATGCTTTTCATACAGTTTAACATAACAAATAAGTGTAATTATGACCTAACATTTCTCTTTTTAGAAGGTAAAAGATCATGGGGCACCCGGGTGGTTTAATTGGTTAAGTGACCAACTTTTGGTTTTGGCTCCGGTCATAATCTCTGGGTCATGTAATCAAGCCCCTGCTTGGCTGGAAGGAGTCTGCTTGAGATTCTCTCCCTCTCCCTCTCCCTCTGTTCCATCACACACACACACACCTCCAGCCCCATGGGGGCACTCATGCACACACATGCTCTCTCTCTCTCTCTCAAATAAATAAGTAAATCTTAAAAAAAGAAAGTGAAGGAGAAAATTCTTCAGAAGCTGAAAGAAAATTCTCCATGTGAGCTCAAAATACAGATTTCATTTAGAATATAATTTTGAGAAGGCAAATGAACAAAAATTGTCAAATATGTCAAAAGGTTTGAATACTTGATTAAATACAATCAGAGGTCACTATGAAAAAATTCTTAGTTACCTACATAACCAAAGTGACAACAAAAGATATTTAAGGTAAATATAGGAGGGAACATGTTTGAGTAAAAAAAAATACCTCAGCTCTTTAAACAGTGAGAAAATGTGTTTCTCTTAAGTAATCAAGTACATGATAAAGACAACACAGGAAATTATTCTAAGACACACAATCTGTTTCCTAGATGCTTTGCTTAAGTGGTACAGAGAAACCTTTTCTGACCTCTTATGAAGAGCAGACTAATCACCCAAGAAACTTAATCATTTTAAGAGAGAGAAAACTCTAGTTTTACATTTGTACACTACTGATATTAAAGCTCATTTTTAAACCTTCCAAATAAATAAATAAAACCGTGCAAATAATCTCAGCCAGTTGGGGCACTTTCTTTTTTTTCTGCAAACCTTTGACAACTTTGTGTATCTGTTTTGCTCAATATTTTTCAAGTCTCATTTTGGAACACGTTTTAGGACAAAATTACTTTCTTGTCCCCTAACAAAAACATGTCTTCCATTTCTCATATAGGAAGTTGTTTATAGTTATATATATATATATATATATAATATTTCTTAACTGTTAGTAAGTTTTATTATATAGGGAAAAGTAGTTGGACCATTCTGGATTGTCTGTCATGTATCAATATTTTCTAGCAGATTAACAAAATTTTATGAGTAGATATACCGTCTCACATTTCTATAGGTTTGTTTAACCTATAGGTTTGCTTGTTTAAAGTAAGCATTTTTTTTTTCAATGTGGGAAAAGAACACATTTATTAACAGAGATTGTTAGTTTGTTTTAAAAAATAAGTCAGAAGTATATAAATTTACACTTACGTTCAATAGTGAGTGTTTTAGTAGCTTCTTACTTAGAAATAATTTAGATTTTTGTCTATTATTTATTTTAACAAAACTCCAAGGTTGTGAGACTATTTTTAGGCAAATATAATAAAACATCATCACTTTTCAAATAAATCTGTCAGCACAATGACTTGATTCCATTCAAACCTATACATTTTATAATCTTAAACATCTAGTTGATATTCTATGGGCTTATTTGACTGGTATGCACAAGTGTAATAACAATGCATGCCTGAATTATATTTAATGCTGACAAGTCTGAATACATGCCTGTTTTTTTATTAAATTAATGATCTCAACCTAGTCTTGTTCACCAAAGATTTATCAAAATCATGTGAATTTGAAAAGCATTCGGGCTAATTTCTTTGTTTCTGAGAATTTTAGCAAATTTTACTGATCTAAGTGCTCATTCTTCTCCAAGCCAATTAGAATAGAGCTTGGTTAAGGGATTTTACCAATTAATTTGGCATGTTGTCTGGAGGTAGGAAAGTATCACATGTACATAGTTATATAAGCATACAGACAGATACAGACAGAGGTCTTAGAGCTTGCATTCTAAAATTTTAGCCCTGATTTTAGCATAAACACAGTAATACAAAACTTGTTGGTTTATATAAGAATTTTGGGCAAAGGTCTCAGGAGGCATCCCACAGCTCTCTATTTGTCTCCAAAGCTTACCTTTGTGGATAAAATATTCAGTCTGCTTCCAGTTAGCCTCTTTAATTTTTGGTGGCTGGTCTTGGGGGTCCCTGAGTCCCCCTGATGTAGGAGGCAGCCTCCAGCTTAAGTGACTACAGGCAGGACTGAATGGGAAAAGAAAGGTGCTAAGGAAGCCAGTTGGAGAGACCTGACATTTTCTCAAAGAAGCCTTTGACGTTGTGAATTATTCAGTAAGTCATGTCAGTAATTATTACAATAAGTCATGTCAATAAGATAGGAAGCAGAGTTAGTGTCCTAGTAGTGGAGTATATAGTCAGCATTAGCTCAGGAAGAGGGAGGGTGTTAATTTGTGCTTGCTCACAGGAGAACTTGAGAAGATAGCTCTGGGTGGTCGAAGAGCGTATCTCGTAGGGGAAGAGAAGGGGATTATGCAAGCTTCTTTTGAGCAATGGTAGGGAAAGCTGCACCAGCATCAGTTGTCAGAAAATCCAGTTATTGGTTCTCTATTTTGACTTGAATAGATGTGACTCCTGGGTAGCTCAGTCGGTTACATCTGACTCTTGGTTTTGGCTCAGGTCATGATCTCACGGTTTCAAAATGAGAACTAGAAAAATATCAGACAAAAGCTTGAACGGATATAGAAAGCTGTCAAAGGTCTGCAGATAAAAAGAGAGTGCCCCAACTGGCTAAGATTATTTGTATGGTTTTGTTTATTTATTTGTAAGGTTTGAAAATGAGCTTTAATATTGGTAGTGTACAGATATAGAACTAGAGCTTTCTCTCTCTTAAAATGATTAAGTTTCTTGTGTGATTAGTCTGCTCTTTGTAAAAGGTTATAAAAAGTTTCTCTGTACTTCTTAAGCAAATGCATCTAGGGAACAGATTGAGTCTTATTCTATAACTCTAAATTTTAGATAATCCCCATTTTAAAAAAGAGAGAGAATGAGAGGCTCTTCCTCCTTCATTCAACCAGACACTGAGCAGGAATCTGGGAGTCTGACTGTAAGAAAACTTTCTTTTGCTGGTTTGGTCAGAGCCCCTACTAGCCGAGCCTCAGTCTGGGGGAGCCTGACCATCTAATCCTGTTTCCAAAACTCTTGAGAGAAAAACCAATCCTTTACCCACTTAGAGCAAGCTGGTTGGGACCTGCAAATTAACTGGGAATCGACAGCTTAACTGGAGAACAGTTTATTACAAATATAGGAGTGAGTTACCCAGCAGTGAACAGCTAGAGATTAAGGTTTATACACCAACTTAACAAAAAAGAGGAGTGGTTTCAGCTTTGGTGTGAAAGTGTGGAAGAGTCTATTGATCCTTTTGATGCTAATGGGAAACCGAACTTGCACTTTTCTGTCTAAGGGTCAGCCCTTTCCCAGCAAGATGCTCTTGGACAAGGGTCGATCGCAGCTGTTTGTTGGGAGCTCTGCTTGAGTTTATATAATGTTTCTTTCTGCAGCTACAGATCATCCGGATGTTTTCAGTTTAAAGTAATTTTTATACCACTTAGGTGGACTTCACTGACGTACACTGCACACTCCTCTCCTGTTTCATATTTGTGCAACAAGGTTTGGTTCCTTCGTCAGTTAGCTTTACAGCTTTGAATAACATACTTTAATTTTTAATCTTTGTTTTAGAAACTTTAAGCTTCATCCCCTTCTTGCAATTAAGACACCAGGATTCAGGGACACCTGAGTGGCTCAGTGGGTTGGGCCTCTGCCTTCAGCTCAGATCATGATCTCAGGGTCCTGGGATCGAGCCCGGCATATGGCTCTTTGCTCAGCGGGAAGCCTGCTTCCCCCCTCTCTGTCTGCCTGCCTCTCTGCCTACTGGTGATCTCTGTCTGTCAAATAAATAAATAAAATCTTAAAAAAAAAAAAAGGCACCAGGATTCTTACCGTTCCCTACTCTAATTCCGCTCCCCACTCTATGTCAGTTACATGTAAGTTTACCATCTTTAGGTTGTGCACCTTTACTTCCTCACTTATAACCATGAAGTTAGTTCTGTAAATGCAAAACCAATAAACAGCTGTAAGTAAACACTACTACATTTCTCCCAAGTGATGTGAGTGTCCTTAAAATGATGACCGGATCTGTGGAGAGGACATGCCTATGTGTTCTCTATGTAGATAGAGTTATCCCTCAAAGAATGTTCTCAAAGCAAGATAGAGTTTTTTAGTTTTTTGTTTTTGTTTTTAATATCCCCATACTTCACTGTTGCTCCAAATTATGCCATGATTTGTTTTGCCTCCTTTTGGGTCCATGTTGGCATTTAGGTTTTTTCCCTTGAATTTCTAATTACTTCTTCCTTCCTTGGTATTATCTCCTAAGTTTTTTCCTAAATTCTCAATAATAATTTCTGTTTTATCAAATTCTTATCCTCCCCCTTTTAATTTCCTGGAGACCTCCCAGAACTTCCTCAGGAAAGATGCAGAAGGTATAAATCTTCTGAGTCTTTGCACATCTCAAATTATTTTTTTTCTCTTTACAATTGATCACTTGTTTTTTGGTTGACAGAGTTTTAGAATTAAAATTATTTCCATTAGAAATCAGAAGGCAGGGGCGCCTGGGTGGCTCAGTGGGTTAAAGCCTCTGCCTTTGGCTCAGGTCATGATCCCAGGGTCCTGGCTCTTCGTTCAGTGGGAAGCCTGCTTCCTCCTCTCTCTCTCTGCCTGCCTCTCTGCCTACTTGTGATCTCTGTCTGTCAAATGAATAAATAAAATCTTAAAAAAAAAAAAAAAGAAATCAGAAGGCATTACTCCATTGTCTTGTAGTCACCAGTGGTACTAAAGAATAATCTGATGCGGTTCTGATTTTTGTTTCTTGGCAGGTAATTTCTTTTTCCTCGGCAGAAGTCCTTAGGATGTTCTCTTTATCCTTGGTGTTCTATAATTTCATGAGAATAGGTCAAGGTCTTTTTAATTTATTAAGTTGGATCCTCCATTTGGAGGCCTCTTTTACCTGAAGAGTTCCTTCATCTGGAGAAAATTTTATTTTTTATTTTTTCTTTGTTTCTTAGATTCAGGTTCTTTCTAGAACATTTATTAGATGGACTTCCTGGATTAATCCTTATGTTTTCTTATTCAGACTTAAATATTTTTTCCTCTCCATTTTGAAAGGTTTCTTGTACTTTGCTATCTGGTGCTTCTTTTGAATTTTGCCAGCCCTCATCAGACATATTTTAAATCTCTCAAGTCTCCTATTTGCCAGTTTTTTGTTTAATGGTGTATTTTATTGTTTGGAGATGCAAAATACTTTTTGATTATTATGTTTTCAAACTATTTCTGTGCTCCCTGAATTGTTTGTCTCCTCTGTGTTTTTTTTTTCCCTCTTAAAATTTTGTTTATAATGAAGATATTTGATTCTCTTCATATTCTTGATCTCTGGCTTTCTGTTCACATTTAGGGCAAAAGGCCCGTGTGGCCAGATGGACTTCTTCTGGTGCTAAGTAGCCTGGTTTCTGGCTGGGCCTCTCCCTCCAGGAGGGATTCTTTTTTTTTTTCCCTCCAGGAGGGATTCTTATCAGGAATTCTATAGGAGGCAAATTGGGGTTTGGTGACTGGCAGCTTTTATATTCACTGAGAGAGGAGTAAACTGTCAGATTGAGGGCTTCCTTGACTTTCAAGCTTGAAAGAAGTCCTTATTGTGACTCACCAGTATTCACACTAGAAACCCAGTTTTGCCCTCAAGTGTATCTGACTTATTTAGAGGAGACCTGAATAGTGCAATATTAGTAGTAAAAGTAAGGTGATCGATATTTTTAAAGACCCAACTTGGGATACAGTTGTAATAGACAAAAATAAAACAAAACGCAAACAACAAAAAGTCAAAACCAAAAAAACCTATAATGGTGTAATATAAAACAAATAATTATACTTATATGTGTTATAACTTAACATAAAAATATGAAAAAGAGTTGCCTGCTTGAAACTGTATGTTATTCTGTAATATTTACTTTTCTGTTACATACGTATTATTATTTAAACAAAATAATAGAAGGACTAGTTAATAGTGGCAATTATTAGTAATTAGTAGTAAAATAATTAATAGCAAATAAATAGATATAATTGATATTAGTAATGGGATGTCAGCTGGTTCAGAGAGGGGGAGGGAGGGCATGACATATCTTGATATCAGGGTCATGAGTTCAAGCCCCTTGCTGGGAGTAGAGATTACTTAAAAAAATAATTGATGTGGGGTGCCTGGGTGGCTCAGTGGGTTAAGCCTCTGCCTTCCGCTCGGGTCATGGTCTCAGGGTCCTGGGATCGAGCCCCGCTTGGGGCTCTCTGCTCAGCGGGGAGCCTGCCTCCCTCTCTCTCTGCCTGCCTCTCTGCCTACTTGTGATCTCTTGCTCTCTCTCTGTCAAATAAATTTAAAAAAAATAATAATTGATGGTATCTAAATAAACAGTATGTGTGAGAAAATGTAATAGTATTTTTATAATGGTTCTATCCCTGATACAATTTACTTTAACTCTTTCATGGGGAACTATTTACTGTATATTTTAATTTTTTAAGCTATATTATTATATATTCCTAAGGTACATATATAGAAGACTTTTAAAAGGGAAATGTAATAGGAATAATTAAATAGTTATTTACCTACATTTGGTAGAAAGATAACAATGACTTTTTTTTTTTCTGTCCCCTGACATACTTGGATATTTTTACTTTCTGTTTTCTTTTACGATATCACTTCTCTGAACTGTTTACGGGGTTTAGGACAGCCTTCTTTTATGTAGCAGTAAAGCTGAAAACAGTCCAAATCCACTGACCTGCAGCTCTGCTCCTCTCAAGTCCACCTTATACCAATTTCAGTGTCAGGCCAATGGGTGGCTTCCAGCTACACATCCTCTCCACAAAGGCATTTGACCATAGGAGAGTTAGGATTTTACATACTGGCAATTGCAGGTTTTTAGACCTGTAAGGATTAGTTTCCGGCTCTCCAAATCATTCATTCACTGTGTATCTACAGGCTGGTTCTGGTAGACCAGCTGTTCGTGGCTCAGCTTCTTTGCATCTATATTTTCATCAAGCAGGCTATCCATATCTAAAATGTCCATCATCCTTAAACACTGTGAAGCACATTGGGCCCCACCATAAATAAAATCTCTCTTTCCCAGGGAAAATTGGTTTTCAAACATGGAAGTAATTTGAACTTGTGAAATCAAAGCTAGCTTCCAAATAAGTTGCAGTTTTAGTAAACAAATCGAGAAAATTCTATTTAACTTGGCCGCTTATTTCTGGTAACAAGTTTTTGAGTTCTGAACTGGTCCTGTTTCCCCCCCCAAAAAATGAATCACTTTTGTGCTGTATGACTTTTGATTGCAACCTATATGTAACATCAGACAGCTTAGGTGAGGACCATTCATCCTTTCCTGGGATTCTCATGGCCTCTTCACATATCATCAAACTGTTTTGGAGCAACAGCATATAAATCATGTTTTACTGTAATACTTTTCCCCATTCTCATCTTTAATATATTTCTAAACAGAGGAGGGCATTCTTCTTGTCTCACATTTGGAAAATATGATCTATGGTAGGCCAACATTTTAGATTATCTTTTATGGCAGGCAACAATGATAGCTGTCTTGTAGGCAGAAATATACCTCTTCTACTTTTATGCCATCAAAAATCTCATTATGTTCTGCACTGTTTGTTAGTTTTTAAAATTTGTTTGCTCATTTGGGAGAGGGAGAGAGAGAGTATGACTGTAGGGGGAGGGGCAAAGGAGGAGGGAGAGAGAGAATCCCAAGAAGACTGCACTGAAAGCAGAGTCCAAAGCAGGGTTTGATCCCATGACCCCAAGATCATGACCTGAGCCCAAACCAAGAGTCAGGTGCTTAGCCAACAGTGCCACCCAGGCACCCCATTTCTGCTTATTTTGAATAACATGACAAGTGATGGAATTTTTTTTTTTTTTTTTTTTTTGGAAAGCCTCAATATCAGAAGTAAACAAATCACATCTCTTTTTTAGTAATGTCCCATACAAGATATGGAGGACATTTAACAGGTAAAATCTTTTTGTTTCTTTATGAAGAAGTTTACAGACCAAGGAGTGCCTGGGCAGCTCAGTCGGTTAAGTGTCTGCCTTTGGCTCAGGTCATGATCTCAGGGTGCTGGGATCGAGCCCCACGTAATTGGGCTCCCTGCTCAGCGGGGAATCTGCTTCTCCTCCTCCCCCTGCTGCTCTCTTTCTCTCTCTCAAACAAATAAATAAAATCTTAACAAAACGAAATAAAACTATATTATGTGTATAAAAAAGTTTACAGACTGAATGGAATTTTCCAAAATATAAGTTTGTGTGGTGTGCCAAATATACAGATAGATGAGCAAAGTCTACTTGTATTTGGACAAGATTGTTGATTAAGATGATTTGAAATTATATTTTTAAAATCGAAGTACCTAAGAGCTACGGGGAGAAGTTTTCACTAGTTGCAGTTCAGTGCTTCATTTGATATACAGTAGGAAGCTAAGACCTGGCAGAATGAGTGCACGAGACCGACACAAAATGCTCTTTGTTCACCCATAGAATTTGCTCTTTGTTCACCTACAAGTTGCATTTTCTTGATCAGAATATGCAGTTGGACTACTTCATCCAATTTTATTATAGAGAAATGAAGGGAAGGATGCAACAGTATGTATGTGTTTGGACGGTATTCTCAAGATAATCTGGCAGCCACTATTTTTCAGAGAGCACTGGTGTCTTTTGGTGTCTGTCTCATCCCAGATACTTGAGATTCAGTCTCCACCTATGTTTTCACAACCTCTTCTCCACCATGCCTGAATTCGGCATGTCGTGCTGTATGCTGTGTTTCAGTCACTGAGTTCCCTGATCCAGTGGTGCCTGTCTTTCCACCTGTCATTAGATAACACAGCTATTTAGCTTTCTTGTTCAGTGATGGCTGGGTCATGAGGGTATACACATTGTAATTGTTCTCATTTTGATTGCATGACCTCTTAGAAAACATGATCACAGTATTCGTGGTGTGAAAAATTAAACTAGCACTATCTCAACACAAAGCACAATGGTTATTCTGGAGGCAGAGTCAAAATTACAGGGCACTTAAATTGCTCACATAAATCACATCACTCAGGGTGACAAAACAACGGAAGAGCCATCACTGTGAACAGGAAATCACGCTCGGGAAATGACAGTGATGGCATTTGTGGAAGGTGACTAATCTATTCCACAGATAGTGCTGCTTTCATTTCCTATCTTAGGGGCCACTGCATGGGCTTTGTACTGTCCTCCCAGTATCCTGTACTTATGGTAGGAAATCAGCCCTTTTCACATTGGAAGGGATTGCCCTGGATGTAGGGCTTTCCTTGAAAACACCAGGACAGTCCTGAGCAATGTGAGGAAATGCTTATCTTGGAAAGGTCTATGTTCTGTGAGTGTTCAGCTGTCCCCCTCACAGACCTATTGTTAATCTCTGGCTTTCAGTTCCATCTCACAGAATTACCCTTTGAGTTGACTCACCCTAAAGATCTCTAGGAAGAGAGATGATCTAGCCCAGAGCCTCTCAAACATGTTGTTCTCTGGACCCTCTACATTCTCAGAGATTATTGAGGAACCCAATGCCACTATTTTTTTTTTTTTTAAGATTTTAGAGAGAGATCACAAGTAGGCAGAGAGGCAGGCAGAGAGAGAGGGGGAAGCAGGCTCCCTGCTGAGCAGAGAGTCAGATGCGGGACTTGATACCAGGACCCTGAGACCATGACTTGAGCCTAAGGCAGAGGCTTAACCCTTTGAGCCACCCAGGCGCTGCCCACCACCCACTCAAATGAACTTTTTGTTACCTGGGTTATATCCATGAATATTTACCATACCTGAAATTAAAACGAAGAGATTGAAAAAATAATTATTCATTTATTTTAAGATAAGAATAACAAACTCACTACATTTCAATAGAAAAATAATTTTTTTTCATGAAAGGTAACTACATTTATTTTTTTTTTTTAAGATTTTTTATTTATTTATTTGACAGACAGAGATCACAAGTAGGCAGAGAGTCAGGCAGAGAGAGAAAGGAAGACAGGCTCCCTGCCGAGCTGAGAGCCTGATGTGGGGCTCTATTCCAGGACCCTGGGATCATGATCTGAGCCGAAGGCAGAGGCTTTAATCCACTGAGCCACCCAGGCGCCCTGGTAACTACATTTTCGAAGTCAAACAATTTAGCTAGAAGAGTAGCATTGTTTTACATTCTTGCAACTCTCCTTAATGTTTGGGTTAATAAAAGGTCCCTGGATTTTCATATCTACTTCAGCATTCCATCTTCCATGATATGTTATTGTGCTTGAAGTATATAGAGAAAATTTGACTTTGCACAAATACAGAGCTAGAAAAGAGAGGACTGTTTTAATAACCTTCCTGATAATTGTGTATATTCTTCTACCTCAGAAGTTATGGTCAGGGACAGCCTGGTCAGCTGGTGGGCGTCTGCCTTTGGCTCAGGTCATGATCCCAAGGTCCTGGGATCGGGTCTCGCATCCCCTGCTCCGCGGGGAGCCTGCTTCTCTCCCTACCTGCTGCTCCCCTGGCTTGTGCTTGCTCACTCTTACTCTCTCTCTGACAAATAAATAAATAAAATATTTTTTAAAAAGTTAGGGTCAGAATTAATATACTTTTATGTTTCAACATGTAACAATTATTCCAAAATTCTTAAGCAAAATTGTTTTGTTTCTTTGTTTGCAAGTTTATGGGCATGAATAATACAATGACTGCTGTACAGTTTGGTGTATGGCCTAGATCCATGAAAGGCTCATGCAATGTTTCCTACCATTGCTTCTGCACTATCAGTGAAAAAGGCCAATAACATCTCAGTGTTAGTATGAAAATGTAACAGTGACATTATAGACGCTGAGATAGGATCTGGTGGGCCTCTAGCGTCCTGCAGTCTGCACTTTGAGAACTGCTCATCCAGGCCATGTCTTTCTTGGCCCATTTTATTCATTAATTCACTCCCATCCACTGTCTTTCAGAGGTATTTTGAGTTCTCTTTTTGCTATAGGTTTATTCCATTTTGAACCTTTAGTCCTTTAATATTGCGGAGTTTCACTGCATGGAGTGAAAGCAAATGTGTCTGGCATAATGAAACATAAGCCCTCACATCTCTTTCTAACATTTGCAGTGAGAATCATAAAATTCTCAGCTAAAAACTTCAACAAAGATGAGAGATACTCTTTGGAAACATTTTCATTTTTTAAATGTGGTATTTTATTTTATCTATTTGTTTGAGAGAGAGAGAGCTAGAGAGTGTGCATGTGTGTGCTTGTGTAAGTCGGGGGTGGGTGTGTAGGGGTGGAGAGAGGGGGAGAGAGAAATCTTAAGCAGGCCCCACACCCAACATGGAGCTTGAGGCAAGGCTTCACTTGGGAGCTCGATCTGATGACACTGAGATCATTCCTGAACTGAAATTAAGAGTCAGATGCTTAACCAACTGAGCCACCCAGGTGCCCTTTAAATATAATATTTTAAAAGCTCAAAACCAGGAAGCTAACTGTTCTCACTTATGTGGGCACCATCTGTTCAAGTAGGTTATTGAGACTACATGGCCACCAGTTGGCCTGAGACCTGGACCTGGGAAATCAGAGGCTTCTGACTCCCTCACTTGTCCTTGGAAGGTACATTTTGCTTACCATTGCCATCAGCAGAGCTGTTTCAAGAACATGGCCTTGAGATAGTAAGGTGTTGTTGAGACTATCTGGACCATGTGACTGAACTCAGTTAAAGCCACTATATGAGTGCATTCTTCAGATGCTGGTGGGCAGGTGTGAAAATCTATTTCCTTATGCCCAAGACAAACCTTGTGTGTGAGTTCTCTTGCTAATTAAACTGCCATCAATGAATCTGGAGTGGTCTGTCTCTTTCTTTGGTCTCCCCTTGCCCTCTGTGTATGGTGGCCAGTTTCAGATTTCACCCTGGAAGCTCCCAAAGTTTTAAACCACATCATCAGCCAGAACTGGATCTCCTTTACAAGAGAGATTATAAGGTTAGGTGGGGCCTGCTTAGAAACCTCTGTGACTGGTCAGCACATGAACTCATGGTGAAAAGTTTCTCTTCCTTTGATCACAGTGGTTGATTCAGCAGGTCTGGGATGTTCAAACCCTATATACTACAAAGAGGTTCTGACTCTTGACTGCTCCTAGGAGATCATCTCTTGAGCCCTTGGAATATCCAGTCTGATGAAAGTGTCTGTTTACATGGGGTCTTGAACCACAACAGATAGTTTATGCTAACAATGTGATTTATGCTGGTGGCCTTGGGGTACACAGTATCAGTTTGACCACCGCAGTGGTTGGAGATTGAGAAACTATGATTGACTACATGGGCACTCCACGCCTACAGGACTGACCCCCCCAAAAACTCCTGGGCACCAAAGCTCAGGTGAGCTCCTCAGGTTGGCAGTACCTCATGGTGTTGTCACATGTTGTTTGCTAGGAGAATTGTGCACTGTCTTTATAACTCTATGGGGAGAGGACAACTAGAAGTTCATGTATGGTCTCGCTCTTCAAGACTCTGTTTTATGTGCCCTTTACTTTTGCTGGTTATATCCTTATGTTATCACAAACTATAACTGTGAATATAATAGTTTTTCTGAGCTCTGTGAATCCTTCCAGAGAATCACTGAACCTGAGCGTAGTCTTGGGGACCCCTGACAATAGATCCCTTCTGCCCACCATACAGTACCCCAAGTTCTCTTAAAGAGAGAAGTTAGCCACAGGTGCTACATACCCTCAAAATGTTTATGGTTTAGTGAGAAAGGTAGTTAATACTCTCCTTACCTGCCTCTCATATATAATATAAGGTATACAGTGCAAAGAATACTGGAAGATGGATCCACAGGGTCAACTGGCTTAGCAAAGAAAGGGAATACATCCAGCTGGGATATTTTGACATAAGGGTGGAGGGGCTAGAAATATATTAAAACTCATAGGACAAAAAATTCAAGTTTCATGTGGAAATGAGATCAATTGCCAGCCAAATCCCAAATCAGAAAGTCCAAAGTCTGTAGTTCTTCCTCTCTGACCTTTTTTGTTTTGTTCCTGCTTGAATTCATAAAAATATCAACAGTATCTGTTTTTTGTTTTGTTTTACACTTTGACAGAAACTCATTCACACTGCTAAGTTCTGCCTCTTAGGTCTTTGCTTATAAGAGCTTTCTATCTGTAATAGGTCCGGGAGTGCTCTGCCTCTGGCTAGAGCAACATCTGACAACAGCAAGGTAATATTTTTAGAGAGATGGAGATAGACCTTTCCTGGCCATTGTTACCAAGGCTGCCTGGGAAAGTAAATCTGCCTTGGTTCATCTGGGGGCAGACCTGGGTTAGAAGAGATAGTAGGGTACCAAGTACTAGGCTGCCCCCTTTCCTCTCCTTATCCACCCCTTATTTCTAACCCACCTCATCTTCTTTCTAAATCTAAGACTGCCATATGCACAAGGTTCTCCCAGATCCATCTCCTCTCCCTTTCATTTTTTCTCTCTGTGTGTGACCATGACCTCTGGGTAGACTACCCTTGTCCGGAGACCCAGAGCTTCTGACATCTGGGCTCTTAAGCAACTAGGCCATCAACCTCAAGCTCACTAGGGGAAGTGAGCTGGAGGCAGCTGCATGAGCACAGTGTGTGTGTGTGTGTGTATGTGTACATGTGCGTGTGTATGGATGTGTTGATGGAGGTTTATAGTGAAAAGATCTTCTGTGTTAAGTAGGCTCAAATAGAACACCTGCAAATTTCCATTTTAACTTTAAGATTCTGAAGATACTTGATTAAATGAGACTTGGGAAATACGGGGGAAAGAGCATTGATGTCAATTATAAGTAATTCAGAATAACAAGAAAACCACACTCTAAAATTTGGTTTTCTCC
This sequence comes from Taxidea taxus jeffersonii, assembly GCA_003697995.1. Taxonomy (NCBI): domain Eukaryota; kingdom Metazoa; phylum Chordata; class Mammalia; order Carnivora; family Mustelidae; genus Taxidea; species Taxidea taxus. The sequence goes on along the minus strand of RCUC01125651.1, from coordinate 602 downwards.
ATAAGGCTATTATTAACAGTAGTCATATGTGAACACAACTGGCTACTTAAGCTCATTTACCATGTAATAGGGTAACACTTATGTGTAGTAGTCAACATGCTGCTTTTCAATAAACTTGTGTTTACTTGATCAATAAACTCTATACACATGCTCACTTTTTATTCATTTCTCCTTCGGATACGTGGTTGTCTACTCATGACTTTAAGTAAAAGGAACATAGCCCAGGAAGGCTCCCTTAATGGATGTGCCATTTTGGTGCTGTTGCAGTTTTTGCATTCTAGGTCGTTTACAAATGCCTCATGACCTTTCGTTCACTGAATGCCTGCTACGTGCTGTTCCCCTCTGCACAGAAGTCAGGGGCAAGCAGGGACGGTTGTGGGGAGCTGTTTATAGCCCTTAATAGAGAGAAGGTCTCTCTGATGGTGAAGAAGTGACCAGTCAGCTGCGGGCTACTACAGAGCCATTGGCAGGAAGTGCTGAGGACCCTGCTGCCCTTACTCCTGTGTGTATCAGTCTCTGCAACCAAATTTCTCCATTTTATAACGACACCAGTCGTGTTGGATTAGGGCCTATGCTAATGATTCATTTTAACTTGATTATCT